>BMAC01000127.1:1178551-1188961 GCA_014905375.1 Phtheirospermum japonicum | reverse complement strand
GCGATTGTTGGATGTCGGCGTTGATGTGGCGCACGGGCGGGCTGGCATAGGCTGGCGAGCATGCGCGCAGGCAAGTGGGCTCTGACACAGGCTGGCAGGCTTGCGCGGGCGGCACGTTGGCTTGCACGCGGGCACTGTCGGCATGTTGTGGACTCTTGCGAGGTGTGGCGTGTGGGCTTGCTTTGGCGCGCGGTAACTTGCGCCAAGGCCCGGTTGGCGAGTCTTGGCACGTCCAGGCACGTCTTGGCGACCATTCCATAATGTTTTGGTATTTTAGAGCTAGTTCGTGGCGCGAATTTAGGCATGACTGGCGCGGATCATGGGCCTAAATGCCTTGGCACGAATCTAGGCGCCTCCTGGCATGGATTTAATTCATTAAGCCTCCTATGAATAAGAATTTTGAACATGAAAACTCAAGAATCACACAAACCTCACCAACAATGCACACATAAAGTTCAAGACAATAAAGTAAGAAAACAACCTAATAACCTAACGAAACTCGACTCAAGACCACTATAAACGACACTAAACCCTAATTAAAATATGAGAAAAACACCACAATTATATGCAAAACAACCACCCCGCCATACTTATTGGTTGGTTCGTCCTCGAACAAAGAAAAGAATCGAGAATGTACATGCAATAATCATTATACAAAAAGAAAAACCCTTGTGATTATCCTAATTAAAATGATAAAAGTATCAACATAAACTTGTTATCGCCAAGCATTGATCGTATTACCTTTCTAAATTGAGAACCAAATCGATGACTTCCTCGCAAATGGAATCTTGGGGGTGTTCGCTCAATTCACTTAAGTGTGTATTTTATATAAGGGACGTGTATACGCTCAAATCGGACAATGCATGCACTTTGTCAAGATCTCACAAATCAGAAACTCAAAATCACCCATTGTACATGACCAAATAAGAATCGAAAGAGGTCTTTATTTTGGGGGTGTAATGTGGGCTCTTTGGTAAGGTATGAAATATATGGATATAGTGACTAACACACGATCAAACGTGATCAATAACACACAAAATCCTAACTTCTATAACTCGAAGCTTATGATCGCTTCACCCTTCCCAAATTACCAAACTTTCATTCAAAACCCTTTCGTACACCCACACACTTTTCCGACTTTTATTTCGCAACACTTTGAAGCTTTTTGAATTCATTTATTCTTACTAAACTCAGCCTTTTTAAAAATCAGGCTTTTCATTTAAACGCACGCTTTATCACTTTTCGTGATTTGTGTTGGAGTTTGTTTATTTATTTTTTTTGTTTTTTTTTCTTTTCTTTATTTTATATATAAGAAACTCAAAACAACAAACCCAACCCACTATTTATTTCCCACACATTCCTAGTCAACTAACAACATACACTCTCACCTCACAAGTTATGATGATATAAGAGATAAAATCAAGCTCAGCTAACAAGAAACGCGGCATAGGCTCAAGGGGGATCATTTGGGATATTTAAGTAACTTATATATTTGGATATGGCCAGAATAAAGGTGATATATGTGCCTCGAGGTTATTTCCAAATTCAATCATGTACGAGCAAAATCAAGTCACCTCAATGCAATTTCCATAAAAATGCAAGCAAAGCCGATAATTCACAAAAGGCTACTCACTAGTTTGCACCGGGTTTTGGAAGACAAAATCAAAAGGGCTTTTAGAGCTTTGCAATCTTTTCACGAGAAAATGTTGATTATATATAAGCGGGTTTTGGACGAAACACAAAAATTTAACTCCTTTTACAGGAGGGCATATACATGTAAATACTCGACAAGTAAACTGTTCAAACTTCTAAGCATGTGGTGATTGCTCAACAATGTAATAAACTCACACAAGACACAAAAATGACTCAACCATATAAATGCACAATTAGTAAGCGTCACTTCGCCAATAATTGAGTTAATAAAGACAAATCATGCTTTGTAAAACCCGAACCATAACCACCTACCCACCCCACACTGAAACCATGCAATGCCCTCATTGCATTTTAATAAAACAAGTAAAATTAGGGTAAGATACAATCTTCCTTAACCGAGCGAGTTTTAGGTTGAGCTCAGTGGGGTCCACTTAAGCATCAAAGCAATCCAAGCAAAATCCGAGCATGACTTGTTTCTCCCGACTCCATGAACGCTATTAACTTATCAAATCGACCAAAGTTTGAGTCGTAAAACAAAATATTATAAAAGAAAATCACACAAAATCAGAAAAACAAGAAAATATGCACAAGAATCAAAACAAAACAAAACAGGGCTAAAAAGAACCGAAAGCCAACACATTTTTTTTTTAAATTTTTTCAATTTTTTGAATGTTTTTGGATTTTTAAAAATAAAGTAAGAAAGAAAGAAATGTAAAAATAAAAGAAATAAAGAAAAGAACATGGGTTGCCTCCAAAGAAGCGCTTATTTTACGTCATTAGCTTGACGAACTCCCTTTTTGATCATGGTGAAGTTGAGACGGGAGGATCCACTAAAGCCAGAACTTCCTTGTTGGGTGGAAAGAGAAAACCATGACGATAGGGCTTGACCCGATGGACATTGACTTGGAATCGTTCTTGAGACTTAGGGTTGATTAAGGTCACCGCTCCACTTGGATTGACTTCTTCAATTATATAGGGCCCCATCCACTTAGATCTCAATTTGTCCGGATATAAGGCTAAACGGGAGTTGTAGGGCAAGACGGGCATACCAACCTCAAGTTCTTTTGGAACTATCCTCTTGTCATGGATTTGCTTTGTCCTTTCCTAATAGATACGAGAATTTTCATATTGAACGTTCTAGAACTCGTCTAACTCCTCCACTTGCAACATTTTCTCTAGCCCGGCCTCCTTCAAATCCATATTCGTGGCTTTGATCGCCCAAAAAGCTTTATGCTCAAGCTCAAACGGTTTGCTCTCCTCTTCTTCCAAATCGACATACTTGAGGTGAGATGGGAGAGGCTTAAGCTCGGGCTTGTGCCTCCTCTAGACCTCATTGGGAACTAATTTGAGCAATTCAACGATCCCCTCAAGATAATCTTCAAGCTTTTCAATGGGTTCAACTTCCAACATATCATCAATAATCTCCCACTCCCCCTCTAAAATTTCGTCGTTGCCCTCAACGACACATATATAATCCTTCTCACATAATCCTTTGGCACATTGAAACACAATTGAATTGTCATTACAAACAAGGGACTCATTTCCCTCACAACACTTCAACACAAACCCCTGAGCCAAACTCTTCCTCATTGCTCTCTTCCTCCATATAAACTTGTTTGACCAACTCTTGGATCACGTCAACAAGTAAGCAATCCACATGATAGATGCTTGATGGAATAGATGGCAAGTTAGACATAGAAAACGTGACCGATTCACCTGCTACGGACAAAGTAAGATTTTTCTTCCCAATGTCTGTCAAGCATTGAGTTGTATCCATAATTGGGCAGCCTAACAAGATAGTGTGTTTGGCTCCATCATTCTTCACCATGACAACATCCAACACCACAAAATCTACTAGAACCACAATCCCTCCAAACTTATAAAAGAACATCCTTAATCATCCCCTTTGGGCATATAATTGACCAATCGCCCAATTGTAAGCAAATGCGTGTCTCTTGTAAAGTAGGAAGTTCTAATTGTTTATAAATCGAAGATGATATCAAATTAATACCCGCCCCAGAATCAAGCATGACATTAGTGACTTTTCCATTCCCAAGTGTGATATCAACACAGAACGAGCCGGGATCTGCCTTCTTAAGAGCCAAGAGAGAAGGGTCACAAACCACACTTGCCTCCTTAGATAGATAAACTCTCTCATTTATATCGCTCTCAAGCTTTTTGGAGGAAATCTCCTTAAAGATCTTGGAATAAGCGGGCGTATTCCGGATGGCATCTAACAAGGGAAGAGTGATGTTTGCATTGGACAATAGATCATAGAGCTTTTAAAATTGTTCATCCTTCTTAGCATTTTGTAGCCGGGATGGATACGGCATAGGGGATTTAGAAGTTGGTGTCTTGTATGGGTTCGAAGACTTGTGTAGGCCATTGGCAAGTTCCTTTAGCAAAGTGGGACCCACATGAGTAAAAACGGGAGGAGTAAGAACATTCGGCATAGAAACCACCTCCTCCTCGGACGGCGGGGCAACCTTATTATCAACCACCCTACAACTTCTAAGGATCGTGACCGCATGAGCTTGTGAAGGTTGGCTTGGCCATTTGCCTTTCTCATTAGCTTGTTTTAGAATATTCACAACACTTGCTAATTGCCCCATTTTAGTGTTTAGCCCATTTGACATAGCCTCAAGAGCATTGAACATAGCATCAAACGAAGCCAACATAATGAAAAATAATTGCATTTATTGTATAATGATGAAAAGATTCGGATCGGAAGGTTGAGAAGGAGCATTCACCGGAATAGGCGGACGAGACGGACCCGCATGAGGATTAACACTCGCATTTGTATTGACATAACTAAAATTCGGATGCATACGGTTGCTAGGATGATAAGGAGTATTGTAATTTGGCGAACGAGAAAAAGATGGCCTAGAAAAACCGATTCTCGTTTGATACCCTTGAACCCCGCACACTTCCTCTGATTGAGGCATCAACATATAAAAAGAGGGATTTGAAGGACAAGACGTGGTATCATGACAAAGTATTCCACACGACGCACACGGAGGATCCAGGCTTAGGTTAGATAACTTAGCAACTCAAGCTCTCTAGGGAAAGAAGCTTCATTCACTTCATTAGAACTAGAATACATCGCTCGAGAAGATTTTCGTTGAGATTTTTCGGCTAAAGTGGTGAAAACCTCGTGAACCACTTGCGGAGGTTGATCCTTCATATTTCCCCCCGCCACGTATCTACCATATATTGGAAATGTGGGTCCAACGTCATAGAATGTTTGGGTTAATAGCTCCTTTGCCATACGATGATGTGGACTACTCATGAGAAGATCTTGGAAACGAGCCCAATCCGAGTGAAATGGATCATTTTTTATTTTTTTTAAATGGGATAATCTTTTCATCAGAATAATAGTGATCCAAAAATACCACCAAAAGATCATCCCATGTATGAATCAAATTGGAAGGAATACTCATGAACCATGACAATGCCTTATCTTGAAGAGCATACGAAAAACATCGTAGTTGAAGATGCACTAAACTCATCATGTTTAGACGATGTAAACTTGAGACTTGCCAGAGGATTTGTGGAAGGAATTGGAGAGGATCCTCTTTACGAAACCCATGAAATATCGGAAACTGAGGAAAACCGAGCAATTGTATATCAATAGCCATAACCTCGGGAGGAACGGATACGCAAGATAAAATAGTCGCCCCCACAAAGGCTTTGCTAGCCTCTCTCATAGCGAAGATGGGAGGAGCATTTTGGGCATTGGGGCCCACACCTCTAAACAACGCAAACGGATCGGGAGTGCCCTATTCAACATTATTGGCAGAACTTCCATAACCCGGACCTCCAACATTACCATTAAGATTTCCATTCGGAGCATGAGTGAAATTATAAGCATGAGGACCTCCATACAGGTTGGGAGTCGGATTTTGGCCACCAACATTCACATTCGTACCAACAAAACCTCCATTATACATATTCAGACATTGATTAGGAACACCACCACCTCCATACGAACCATTAGTGCCCATAAAGCCGGTATACCCAACATGGTTTGCACCATACCTTCCCATGTTGGGTTGACCATTGTCGTTACCACCATTGACAACATGGTTTGCACCATTCCCTCCCACATTGCAAAAACCATTATCATTCATTCCATTCCCAACATGGTTTGCACCATGCTTTCCCGTGTTAAGAATGTAACCCCCATTGCCATTAGTATTGGAAATGAAAGCATTAGAAGAGTTAGGAAGGGGTGTGGCACCTTGTTGTAGGCCCACGGTGTGTCCATGAGTGGTAAAACCACTCCCTTGATTTCCTAAAGCATGGTCTTAAAGGCCCATTGGATTGGAACTTGAAGGCCCGGGCTTGTCAATAGGTTTGGATGGCTCGACAAGAACAATGGCTCGGGATTAATAGAGCTTTAAGGATCATGGGCCCGTGGAGATTTCTTATTAGGATTGAGGAACGGGCTGATGTTTGGAAGATTATTCGCCATGTCTTGATTATTATCAAGGGAATGTCTTAAATGCCTTAATCGCTCGAGAATCGAAATGTAAGTAGCTAAATCATTCCTAATAGTTCTACGTCTGTGCATACACTCAAGAAAAATGTCAAATACAAAAGAAAGCTAAAGACTCAAAGAAACTACAAGCAAATCAAAAACCTTAATCATGCCGAGTTGCAATAGCGCCATTTTGAAGTGTATATTTTTAGTGGTGAGTGGTATAAAAGAGGTTCATGGCTTTGTATTATCGGAATTCAAGTGATTGTATGAATCAATATCATTTTAGCTTTATGAAACTAAAAGGAAAAATGAACGTAAATCAAGTATTTCGAATGCCTCATGATTATGACATATTGAAATTGAAAGAATTAATCAAAATAAGCAATAAAAAGCAAAGAAACAACGAAGTACAATCAAAGAAACCTAAGGTACACCTATGCATGCATGATCATGAAATCCAATAATGCGAATCAGCAAAAATCGAAAGCACCATTGGAAAGTGCAATGAAAGTTGACGTGAAAGTTAGAATCTTTATGAAGTATAACTAGAAACAACGATTGGATCAAGGAATCAAAATAAAACCATGCATGAAAATAAAAACCAAAATAAACATAGGAAATACTTAAAATAAAAATGATCAAGGACCCGATCTATGATCAAGGCGTGTCACTCACCTAGATTCCATAAGCCAAATCAAAAATATAACAACAAATCTAAGAGTTAAGAAAAACTGCATTATTTGAAAAACAAGCATGAAATTGAAGAACAAGGAAGAAATTAAGAAAAGCTTACTTGAATTAAGAAAGAGAATCATAAACTTGATGAAATTAAAATCCAAATTCAACCCAAGTGATGGCTTGAATTCTTCTTGAGCAAACAAACCCAAGAGAAATCTTGAAAATAATATCTAAGAACTAGAGAGAGGATTTAGACCCTAAAATCATGAATGAGTTGGTAGAATAAGAGATATCCTACTTGAATTCATCTTACAACTATTTGTACTAGGTTTAATTAAGGGTAATTAGGTCAAATAAGCCTGGATTTCCCATGTTTGCCCAAGGTTGACCCGAAATGGTTCACATTGGCAAGGTTTGGTTGGCTTGGCACTGGCGGTGAGCTGTGCGCGCGGGGTTGTAGGCTGGCATGGGCGAGTGTTGGCGAGATGCACGCGGGTATGGGCGAATTCTGTCGGTCGGCGCTGGCGTGGCAGCATGCGGACGTACTGGCACAGGCTAGCGGGCATGCGTGTAGGTAGGTGGGCGCTGGCACAGGCTGGTAAGCATGCATTGGCAGGCGCGCTGGATTGCGCGCGAGCGCTGTTGGTAGGTTGTGGGCGCTTGCGAGGCATGGCGTGCAGGCTTGCCTTGGCACACGGCAGCTTGCGGCAAGGCCCGGTTGGTGAGTTTTGGCACGTCCTGGCACGTCTTGGATACCGTTCAAGAATGTTTTGGTGTTTTGGAGCTAGTTCGTCGCGCGGATTTAGGCACGACTTGGTGCGAATCTTGGGCCTCAATGCCTTGGATCGAATTTAGGCACCTCCTGGCACGGATTTAATTCATTAAGCCACCTATGAAATAAGAATTTTGAACATAAAATTTCAAGAATCCCACAAGCCTTACCAACGACGCACACATAATGTTCCAAACAAGAAAACAAGAAAAGAACCTAATAACCTAACGAAACTTGATTCAAGACCACTATAAATGACACTAAACCCTAATTAGAAATACGATAAAAATACCACAATTACATGAAAAATATTCGCCAAATGGGGAATTGACCTGATCGGCCCGCTACCGAAGGGCAGAGGAGTAAAATACGCAGTAGTTGCGGTGGACTACTTTACCAAATGGGCAGAGGCCGAGGCGCTGGCATTCATAACCGATCAGAAAATCATCAATTTTGTTTGGAAATCAATTGTATGAAGATTCAGTGTGCCACTCTCAATAATATCTGACAATGGCAAGCAGTTCGATAGCCAAAGGTTCAAGACATTTTGTGGGGAGTTGAATATCAAAAACAATTTCTCTACACCATACCATCCTCAATCGAATGGACATGTTAAAGCGGTAAACAAAATCCTCAAGTACACATTGAAAAATAAGTTGGAAGATCTTAAAGGGAATTGGCCAGAAGAGTTGCCAGGTGTTTTATGGTCGTACAGAACAACACACCGCTCATCCACCGACGAAACCCCATTCTCAGTCGCCTTCGGATCATAAACGGTTAAAAAAGTTTAGATCGGCATGCCAGCATACTGAATATCACACTTCGAGGAAGAGAAGAATAACTTGGCGTGATGAGATGCACTTGACCTCCTTGAGGATAAAAGAATGTATTCAGAATTGAAAAATGCGATCTACAAGCAAAGGAGTGAACGTTACTACAACTCAAAAGTGAAAGCCAGGACATTCAAAGTCGGTGACCCGGTCCTCAAGCGCGTCTTCGAACCAAAACAAAGTCCTCTCAAACCAAAATGGGAGGGACCATCCAGAGTATCAGAAGTTCTCCAACATGGGTCTTACCACCTAGAATATTTAGATGGGAAGAAATTTGCATATCCCTGGAATGCCATGTACTTAAAGAAATACAATAAATAAAGTACTCATTTCTCTTTCCTCATTTTAAATACAGACCAACAATATTGATAACAAAAGAGCCAGGTTGTCGGACTCATGAAGCCGACCCCACCCACATAATCTAATCTGACCAAGTCAGGTCAAGCGAAAGGGTGATAGACCAACCTCATCAGGTCGACCTCACTCGTGAAAATACCATCATAACAACTTAGCTCACTAGAGAAGTAATAAAAATGATGATCTCATGAAAATACAAGCCAGCTCAAGGCACTAACAAAAATACTCAAAAGAAAATTCTCAAGGAAAAGAGCCACCCAAAAATAAAACCCGAGCTGACATGAAAAAACATGTCGAGCTGGCAATAAATTACATAAAATTACCACACAGAATAAAACAAACCCAAATAAAACTTGACAGGCTCTCAAGCTGCTGAGCTCCAAATATAAAGCAAAAAAGTGGTAATCCAAACTCACCGCCACCACCCCGACCAATCGAGTCAGCTAAGGAAACACGAAGCCAAAAAGTTTCGAGCTCAAAACATCAAGTTCATTTGAGCCGGCACACTGAAGTGTAGTTTTTCGTGGTTCAGAATATTTGAAAGTTCATTTGGCTCGGTGTGATTGGAAATCATTTAATTGATGAATCAAGGTGTTTCAAGCTTCGAAAAATAGAAAGAAAATGAAAACAAGCAATTAAGCTATCCAAACTACCCTAGGAATTGAAATGACAAGTTGGTCGGATGCCTCGGTCGTATGCCTTAATTGAAAACGCAAGCAATTAATAAAAACAAGCATTGTTTCATCGAATACTACCATGCATGCATAAAGTACAACCATGCATGAAAACTCAAATAATGAAAATTGACAAAAATTGAAAGTACCAAAGTAAAGAGCAATAAAAGTTGATGTAAAAGTTCAAATCTTTCGGAAAAATAACAAGAAACGAAGATTAGATCTAAGATTCAATTTAAAACTATGCATGAAAACTAAATTGCAAATAAAGCATAAGTAAAACTCAAAGCCTATGAACCAAGGCCTGATCTACGATATAGATGTGTCACTCATCTATAATTCATAGCCAAATCACTAGTTTCATCATGGAATCAAGTAGCTAAGGCAAAAAGCATAATTGAAGAACATGCATGAAAATGAAGAACAAAGCTTGAAAGTAAAAGGAAAGCTTACTAAAATTAAATGGAGAATCCAAAACTTGAATTACAAATGAAAGTGCTAATCCAAAGGAGTATTTGGATTCTTCTTGAGCTTACAAACCCAAGGAAATTGCTTGAAAATTAAATCCAAAACCTAAGAGAGAGAAAGTAGATCTAGAGAAAAATGAGAGAAAATTAATTCCCAAGCCTCATGAAAGAGTTGGGGAAAGAGTGTCTGTTTTTCTGGGGTTAAAAATGAGGTTTAAATAGCTATTAGTAGGGGCAAAATCATAAATTCGCGCTGATTCCCGGTCTTCCAGTCGATCGACTGCAGTCGATCGACTGCTTCTTGGAGAAGTATCGATTTTTGGGAAGTCTCTGGAATTGGGTCGATCCTTGAGCAGTTCAGTCGATCCGGGAGGGGAGGTCGATCGACTACCAGTCGATTAGGCAGCAAGCAGTCGATCGACTGCTTCTTGAAAAGGAGAGGAAGTCCCTGGAATTGAGTCGATTTTCAGCATTTCAGTCGATTCTTGGAAGGGCA
>BMAC01000127.1:1143491-1158767 GCA_014905375.1 Phtheirospermum japonicum | reverse complement strand
ATTTTTCTTATTTTAGGGTTTTTGTGTTCTTCTTTTGATTTTATGTTTAAATTGGGTTAAATGGTGTTAATTGATTTAAGGTTGGTGAAATTCTTGGGTTTTTATGTTGAAAATTCTCATTTAATAGGTGGTTTAATGATTTGAATTTAAACTAAGGTATGGAGGCCAAAAATCAAGCCATCTCCTTGCCAAGAGCTTGCCAAAGTTGTGCCAAGAAGAAGCTCCAAAGGGTAAAACATTCTGGAATGGTGGCCATCTCGTAGCCATCTCCTGGCCATCTCACTACCATCACCAGGGAAGCGCCCAGTGCAGCCATCCCAGCGCCATCCTTGAGCCATATGAGACGGCCAGCCCTCCCTTGGCCAACTTCACGCTATCTTCAAGCCAAGACGCCCCCTTGCACCCCATGGACGCGCCTCTTCATGCCATCTTCACGCCATCTTCAAGCCAAGACGCCCCCTTGCACCCCATGGACGCCTCTTCATGCCATCTTCAAGCCAACACGCCCAAGACCTTACCAAGGCACGCCCAAGTCCTTGACAAATCCCAAGACTCACCCAAGACAACCAACCAAGCCACATTGAGCCATCTTGGTCAACACGGGTCAAGATTGGGTCAAACCTGGGATTTTAAAGCCTCTAAGGCTATTTTGACCCATTTAAACCCAATTAAATGTAATATAAATAGGAGACTTCTTTCATTTTGTAAGACCATAACCGGTCAACACGCACCTATAAATACCCCACTCTCCAACACCAATCCTCACACCAATTCATCTACTATTCTTCTTCTTCTATTATATTTTCAAGCTTAAAGAAGTCAAGTTTCTAATTTGTGCAAGAAATAACATTATCAATAATATTCTTATTATTCATTCCTAATCTCGTTTTACTTAATTCTCTTTTATAATATCACTATGGCAAGCTCTTCCTGTGATGTCAGTACCAACACTCCAACTTCTTCTCGTCGAGGTCGAGGGTCTCGACGAGAATCTTCGGCCGTCACCGGAGATTACGTTTCTGATGAGATGACGGCGGAAGAAGTTGATAATCTATATAATCAAATCAACTTCAACTCGCAACAAACAAATTTAAAGAAAAATTACCGAGCTTCGATGAAGAATAAGAAGCCGTCAATTTGGATGAAGATGAGGAGGAAGCGACGGGTGATATGCCGCCGCCTCAATCGAAACCGAGGGAATTTGTTTCCCCCATCTTCCGATTGCATTTCACAAAAAGATGATCAACGGCGAATCTCGAGCGCAATGCAATTATTGCAATTCTCATTATGCCTTCGGTTTTAAAAATAATAAAGGCTACGGGTCGCTCAAATACCACATGGAGAAGAAGCATCCCAACAAATATGGTGCCGGTAGTTCTCAGACACAACTTAACTTCTCATCTTCATCTACCGCCGCCGGCAGGACCGGCGGCCAAGGTACGAGTTCTTCTACTTTATTTCAATATACCGAAAGTGGTCATCGAAAGTTTCTTGCAAAATTTGTTTCCGTTATGAGTCTTCCTTTTAATCATGCGCATAGTAGTCATTATGAAGATTATACTAGGGGTGCATTTAATCCATGTAGCACTAGGATTTCACGAAATAAATTAACTCGCGATATTGAAAAAATGGACGGTGAGTATAAATTGAATTTGATTTTAATATTTGATAATTTGCCTCATGGTGTCTCTATATGTTCGGATATTTGGTCGGATCATTTTAAAATTCATAATTATATGGGAATTACTTGCCATTGGATTGATAATTCTTGGACTTTGCAAAAATATTTAATTGCATATAGAAGTTCGATAGCCTACATATGGCGGTGAATAGTTCGAAAAAAACCTCCACTGTTTTGTCCAAGTATCATTTAACTAACAAGATTTTTTCAATTTCATTTGATAATGCCTCCGCTAATACCGCTAGTTTAGAATTGTTAAAAATTACTTGTCCACCCGCTATTGGCGGCAAATTTTCTCATATTAGATGCATTTGTCATATTTTGAATTTATGTGTTCAAGATGGTTTTACTCTTTTTAAATCAAAAATTCAACCGATTAGGAGTGTTATATCTTATCTACGAAACCACGACTCGCTTCAAAAAAAATGGCGAAAATTTTGCAAGGCCAATCAATTGTATGCAAAAAAAATTCATTAGATGTGCCAAATCGTTGGAACTCTACTTATAAATTACTTAATGATACATTTGAATATAGAGATGCATTGTGTACATTTTTTAATAATGATGATGTCTATTTCGCTTTATTTTCGCATATGTGTGATGAACGTTATAATATGATATCCCTTTTAAAAGCTTTTAACGATGCCACCGTGGCTTTATCCGGTGTTTATTATCCTACATCCTCAATACTGGTTGATCATTGTATTCAAATAGTACTTGTTTGTAGTGCTTTACTCGATAAACCTGAATTAGGTGATGTTATCGATGAGATGTTGAGTAAATGGGTCAAATATTCTCATTACATTCCCGATGTTTTTTTTATTGCAAAAATTTTAGACCCAGATTATTGGATGGAGGGTCTTCAAAACTTACTTAAAATTTATTACGATGCATTAACACCTTTTTTAGAATCTCATGGACTACCAATTCCTAGCCGTCTTAGTGTTGCTCACGAAGCACAACACCTTTTAATTCAAACTTTTAATGATTACGATCAATCTTCATCTTCTAGTAATGTTAATGTGTCCCCTTCCCCTTCCCCCGTCACTTCTACAAGACCCAACGACCCTCGAGGAGCTCTAGCCCCATATATGAGATTGCTTGAAGATACTAAACAAAAACGGCAAAGGGCTAGTTCTAGTCATCAATGGAATTAGATAGTTATTTAGGAGTTTTTGAACCGACTTTGGTTCCAAAAAAAACCCGATGGTGTTACTATCGATCTTGTGCAGTTTTGGTCGAAAGTGGCCAGTATTTTTCCCACTATCTCTAGGATTGCCAAGGAGGTCCTTTCCATTCCTGTTTCGACAGTTTCTGTTGAACAGACCTTCAGCACGGGAGGCTATATGTTAGATGAGCGTCGGTCTACCTTAACATACAAAAATCTTGAAAATCAAATGTTGATGAAAGATTGGGTGAAGGCCAAAAAACGAAAACAAGAAATGCAATTGGATGAAGGCGAAGAGAGCGACTATTACGATACCACTTCGGGAAGCAACGACAACGACGAATAGGTAAGTAGGTAAGTGAGGTAAGTAAAAGAACTACGTGGACTTTGATTCCTTTTTGAGGATACATAGGCAATTTAATTCTAATATTACAAGTTAAAATTTAATTTTAATTTTTAATATTAGAATTAAATTCAAGTCCTTTTTTTTAAACTTATTTTTCTCAAACAAAAGAAATTCGAACTACGTGGACTTTGATTCCTTTACGAGGATACGTAGGCAAGTTAATTCTAATATTAAAAGTTAAAATTTTAATTTTTAATATTAGAATTAAAATCAAGTCCTTATTTTTTTTAAACTTATTTTTTCCCAAAAAAAAAAAAATTCGACTGCTACGCAGTCGATCGACAGAATTTCAGTCGATCGACTAAATGATCGACTGCCTTCCCAAAACCAAAACTCACTGTCCTTCAGTCGATCCAGCAGTCGATCCCTCAGTCAATCGACTGCTTTAAAAAAAACGGCTGTTAACCACCGGTTTTTCGGTTAACCGCCGGTTCGGTTAACCTGTTTAACCATAACCTTAATCGGTTCTCAACCGGTTAGGTTACGGTTAACCAAAAACTGGTTAAATTAACCGATGGTTATTAACCGCCGGTTAATTAACCAGCTGGTTATAACCGAAACAACACCTCTAGGTGAAAGGGGGCGTCTTGGCTTGAAGATGGCGTGAAGATGGCCAAGGGATGGTTGGCCGTCTCACATGGCTCAAGGATGGCGCTGGGATGGCTGCACTGGGCGCTGCCATGGTGATGGCAGGGAGATGGCTACGAGATGGCCACCATTCCAGAATGTTTTCCCTTTTGGAGCTTCTTCTTGGCACAACTTTGGCAAGCTCTTGGCAAGGAGATGGCTTGATTTTTGTCCTCCATACCTTAGTTTAAATTCAAATCATTAAACCACCTATTAAATGAGAATTTTCAACATAAAAACCCAAGAATTTCACCAACCTTAAATCAATTAACACCATTTAACCCAATTTAAACATAAAATCAAAAGAAGAACACAAAAACCCTAAAATAAGAAAAATAACCTAGAAAATAAAGCTAAACGACTCAAGAACCACTAAAAATAATATAAAACCCTAATTAAGAACACGATAAAAACACAATAATTACATGAAAAACACTTAGCTCTGCCGTCGACGCGGCCGTCTGTCGACGCCGAGGCGACGAGCAGCCCTGCCCGGTAGAAATTGTCAACTAGAAAGTCCGATGTTTTTTACAAAAAATACCGACCAGCAAAAACTCAAATGCCAAGCTCACAAAGAAAAGAAAGACTCATACCCAATTGTTGGCACGAATATTAGGTCCAAGTTGAGATCAGAGAGGAGATCCCTGAGACCATCCCTCCGAAGTTTAGCCTTGGTCAGCACACGTTCTTAAAGTACCTTGGTTCTGAGTCAGAATCAATAATGTTTAACAAGCGAGTTAAGAATTCCTGGGTGGGAGTTTCTGGTCGGCGGTAAACTGAAAACAAGAGCAAACAATGAGGGATTATATCAAGATCAGGAAAGAAGTTTTTGTGTCATACTAACCAAATTTATCAAGGGAATTCGGAGGGGGATAAAGCGAGCCATCAGAGTTCTTAGTCTGCCAAACCCCCCCGACGTAGAACCAGTATGGCTTCCAAATGTGAAGGGTGTCAGGGAGCCCAGTCACGAGGTGCTTGAACTTGTCGGACAAAACCGAGGCATAATAGAACCCGGAATCGCCCGCATCGGACAACTTGAAAAGGTAAAGCAATCGAAGCAACTCGATGGTGAGGGCTGGCCAACCATTCTCGTTGAAGATCACAAATAAGCCCAAAATTTGGTCCACAGATAGGGGGTGAAGTGATAGGCGAGAAGTTGTGCGATATTTAATGGTTTAATTCCTATATTTTTATGTGCTTAATATTCTTATATATATTTATTTCTCGCATATTTATTATTATGAGTAGTCGATCACCAATTGTGTGTTTTTGATTTTTTCTGCAGTGATTACGTGCTAAATTGGTGAGTTTAAGGTTTAAGGATGTTGCGTAAGAGTTGCACGAGAAAACGAGAGACAAAACGAGCGAATTGGCAAAGAAAGGACGATTCTGGGCTTTCTAGATGGGTTATCGCTGGGATCAACCATTATAGAAAGCAGGAAACAGCTAACATCACTGCCAGTAAAGAACCGTTATAATCCTGCGAGCCTGCCAGCCTGCCGAGCACTGCCGACCAGTCCGCCCGCGTCGATCATTCTACATCAGTCGTCTCCAGAAATGTTATGGAAAGTCTGGCCGATGCACTTGCCCACGAACTCTCTGTCGCGTCGATCTGAAACGCGTCGATCGACGCAACTACCCAGAAAATGCATTTTAAGGGTTTCTTATTGACCAAGACTTCCTAAACCTATAAATACCTCCCTTAAATATCAAAAATGGATGGAACATAAATCATAGGGTTCCAAAGCCCCAAAAGGAGTCCAAAACACCCAACCATTAAGAGCTTGAAGATTGAAGACTCAAGATTCAAGATCTAAGCTTTCTTATCCCTCTTATCTTAGATTTATGTTTTATTTATTTATTTTTCTACTTTTATTTCATGAACTCCATTAGAGATTGATTGTTTTATCTAGTCCTAGGGATATTGAAACCCTCGTGAGATTATGTTTTAATTAATTTATGCGTATTTCTTTTGTTCTTCATATGAGATTTCTTGTGTTACTCTGTTTACTTTTCATGATTGCTAAATTCATGACATGATTGCTGAATTCTTGGTTTAGATTGGCCACCTAGATTAGGGATTTGGTTGTCAATTGCTAGAAAGAGAACTGCTTCCCGTGTAATTGTCGTAGTTTCGATTTCTCTGAAGCAACTAATGGTCTCGTATCATTAGGGGTAACACAACATAGGTTGAATAAACCGAGCTTATGCGTTTATTGCTTAGATTAACCTATTTGCCTAGATATTAATGCTGTTGTTGGGTTGAATCTAGAGAGCTTATTCTAGGTTATTCAATAATTAGAATCACTTAAAGAGCTTATTTTAATTGAGTATACGGTAAGGGTGAATTCGAGTAATAGAGCTTATTGTTACTTAGGGTTTTTAGTTTCATATGATGAGTGGATTATAATATTCAATTGGTTAGATGAATTGAACGAGAGTGGAAACTGAACTAGGACTGGAAAGTTATTTTATTATTATTTATTATTTTCATATTTATTTTGTTATTTGATTTTAATTGTTTTCTTTAATTATTTAGTTTTCTTAGATTAGTTAATATTCTTTAACCTCGTTTTCTTAGTTTAATTAAATACGAATAATCATAAATTAATCCACACTCCTCGTGGGATCGACCCTTGCTTGCCACTGCTACTAGTTAGTAGAGGAAAGTCGAGGACTTTATAAATATTATTTTTGACACTTCAACGACGAGCGGTCATGAAGCTTGAAGATGGGCAATCTCAAATTATTGATAATATCAGTAAGAAGCCGAGGGAATGGGAATAAAACCCTGAAACAAAGGCTTTCCATGAACAAGGTGGTGCAGGAGATTGGCAGACAATGAATCTGCTAGGCGTTGTAATGGAGGAACAAGTGGACAGACCCGGGCACACCGCAACTAGTCTGATACAAAACTAGGTTACTGTCTACCACCGATCTCTGCTCAACGACTATGCCGAGCATAGTGTCGTCCCAATCACGAGGGGCTGGCCTCTTCTAATGGCCAACCGAGGTACGATCACCGGGCCGATCTGACCAGGATGCGAAGGTCTCGAGAGGCAATGAATTCTTCTTGGTTCTCGTTCGGGATTTCTCATCCTGTGGTGCTCGGCGAGCATCAGCATTCGCAAGGTCCTTTCTGGAGGGTTCATCCTGGGGCTCGAGGTGATCTAAGTCGACCTCAAATTTGTTGCTCGCCACTTCGGTCCGGTCCGGGATCAAGATCCGCGCCTATATCGACCCGTCAATCACTTCGTCTTCATAATGATCAACTAAGCCAAAGTGGTGTTCTTTGTAAAGTCCGCTCTGGGAACCAATTTCGTAGCCCTGCTCGAATTGCCCCCGGCTCGAATGGCTGACTCTGGCCAAACTGAGGATACACACCGAACTGGTTGTCCTTTCCCAGAAACTGCTCAAAGGCAAAGGCCCGCCCTTGAACAAAGATTTCTTCTGTACCGAAGCTTCCATACTGATTAAACCCGAGTTCACCATCCAGGCCCGTTTGAGGTCCTCACTGACCGCCGCCCTGGATAGCCCTCCCAAACTCCTGAGAGCCATCCGGAAAGTAGCCAGGATGGTTAGACATTCATAAGATTCGAAAGAAAGGAAAAGAAAATTACCTTTGAAAACAGGGAAGGCCAAGATGCGAGGATTAGACAAATGAGTGTCGAGAATGAAAGTGGCGGAACAGAAGAACAATACAAAGTATGTGGAGGCCTTTTCTTGAGATTGAAGGATTATGAAGAGAGTGAAAGTTAATGGTAAGAAGTAAGAAGAAAATGAAAGGTAAGAAAGGTTATTTATAGGAGAGAAGGAATCACATGTCATAAGTGTCCAAAATACACTACGAGATAAAAGGGCTTACAAAAGCTTCCATTTTGAAAAGCGTGACGGTCAAACTTCTCGTAAAGTGGGGCGGATGGGACTAAACACCCTATGCTTTGACCAGCTCGAGATATTCGGACGAACAGAACTGAATGAGTCCGAACTTGCCTACTCGTAGACGACTCCGTACTCAGGGGCTTGTTGATGGTTGATATCGTCCTGAAGACCCCGGGGAGGAACCGAATCAAATTACTTAGGGAAAGTCGAAAAAAACCTATTCGGCCGAGCAGAGTTACCGTCGACCGACGCCGAGCGGCGACGCCGTGCAGGAAGTGCCGAGCAGACGAGAAATCCCCGCACATCCTGCCGAGTCCTGTCAGGCAACCCTACCGATCAGGAAGCGCCGAGTAGCCGAGGGCTCCCGCCCAAGCTGCCGATTCATGCCAGGTCACCCCACCGAGCAGGGGCTGCCGAGTTGACCCCACCATCGATTGATGCCAGGATCCCCCACAGAGCACCGTCAGCCAGACCCCATCGGTCGATGTCGAGCGCCGATGCCGAGCAGTAAGTTCCGACCAGGATCCCCCGCCGAGCAGGATCATCAAAGATACTGAGCTGCGCAGCGCCTTCGGCCAGACCTTGTCGGCCGACGCCAAGTGGCGACGCTGAGCAGCCGAGAATCACCGCCTAAGCTGCCGCGCGGGTCCATACCGTCGATCGATGCCTAGACCTCGTCAACAATACCACGGGCTGCCGAGTGCCGAGTAGGATCCCCCGCCGAGCAGGATCAACAAAGCTACCGAGCTGGGCAGCGCCGTCGGCTAGACCCCTTTGGTCGATGCCGAGCATGATGCGTTCTCCCGACGCGTGCGCGGCATGTCCAGTTCACCTTCGGTCATTTTTCGAGCTGAAAATGTCGAACTGCTAGACCGGCGTCCCAGGATTTAGTTGGTGAGTAAAATAGGTGAGGTCAGCATTAAGTCAGTGGAAAATGGGTGAGGTCGGCATTGAGTCGGTGGAAATGTGAGTAGAAGATTTGGAGGACCAATGAGCAATGGACAGTTGTCCAATTGGGGTTTCAATGGGAAACTATAAATAGCCTATTCAAAAGAGAGAGAAGGATCCCCAATTTTTTAGAGGGAGAAAGCTTATTTTGAGAGATCAATACCCTGTAAAAGGATCCGGTCAAGACCGATTCGACCTGAAATTAAATAATACAAGTCAAGCACTTTTTCCTACTCATCATTTTTACTTATTTTGCTGTTGTTCTCCTTATATTATGATAATATTATTGCTTAGGCTACTCTTAATCTAAACAAAAACCCATCAAGAATTTTATTGGCAAGCATAGTTACCGATAGGTGATTCCAAGCGACAAGTCATGGTATAGCGGGCCAAAAATAAATATGATGGCTTGGCCATTTGAGGCAACCACTAAATAACAATAGTACAAAGTAAAGCAAGAACAAAAAAAATACAAATTCATAACCATACTCATTTAACTATAGAAAGAGGTTTTTGTTGCAACATAGATAACCTACTACGGATAAAAATAATCGAATTGGCTTTACATAATACCAAAAAATAAATTGTGATGCTGCGGCTTCATTATCTGATCCATTTCAATCGAAAGCGAAGTACAAGTGTTTGATTTGATCCATATGTGAGGCAACATTCTAACCAATTTATTTTCCACGGGATAGGATGCCATTCTTTATTTTTTATGTTAAGCACTTCCAAGCTTACTTCCTCAAGATCCCGTTGCCAAGATCTCATCTCTTGGACTTCTCTTTCCATTCCGAGGATCTTGTGCAGAAACTCAGTGGCTTGATTGTGTTGCCTTTCCAATTCACACTTGGCATTGGCGAACCAATAGTGGCTTATTATATTTCTTGGATGACAAATAAGAAATAAATAATTTATAAAATCTGAAAAGGAAGAATACAATTCACTAAAAATTTTACTCAAACTGACGTCCTCCACGTGAGTTGGAGAGTCTTGATCGTCAATGTAATGATTATAGTCACTTCCTGTGCAAAGACAGTTAAGATCCAGAGAAATTTCCGATCGACTTACTTCCTTGAGTAGTTCATTTAGCTTACTGAACAATAACAAAGCATCATCCCAATAACCCTTCAGGGTCAGGTTTGATTTCCAACCACTGGAAGTATTTGTAAAAGAGATGGATGAGGGACTAAGGCCTTCATACACAAAATTGATTATGTTTGGGGCATCAATGGCAGCCTTGGTTATACCCTCGATGATCTTGAGGCGCTTCACTGAACGACTCGATAGCTCAAGCTCTTGAAAGTCATAGCAGTGCTTGAGTTCCAACTCCTCAAGACAGGGGAAGTTAGACGGAAAGCTGTTGAACCACTCTTTAGACAGTCGCACATGAGTCAGACATAGAGATGTCAAATTGGGGAAGCAGTTAGGGTGGTGAAGCCAATCCGAAGAGCTCTCAATTTCGATCGTTATAGCATTCGGGATGTCGATTTCAATCCAACGATCATCAATAGGTGCTCCGTACAGCTTATAATAACTGCGGAACTCGATGTAGTTGAAGTAGTGGAGATTACGATGATTATTGACCTTAATGGTTCTCAATCCCTCACACTGAAAGAGGCCTACATGTTCAATCGAAGGGCAGCCGGACATTATCTTGCCGAAAATCTCCTCGGCAATAAAGACATGCTGGAGGGAAAGCCTTTGTAGATTCTTCAACATTAGTACATTGTGGTTATAATTAATATGATTCAACTTGTAACTCTCCAGATATAACTCTTGGAGGGATTCGGATACAAGAAGTATCGAGGGCAGATCATAGTATGGCAGCGACCCAGGAAGAAGAACAAATTTCAGATGAAAAGTCTTTATACCCAAGTCACTTATGACTAGTGATATCCATTTCTCAAGTGGAGAATCAGCAGCCCATGTCTCCAAAAGAAATTTCTGTATTGAAAGCTTCTGATCATGGTACCGGAGTAAAGTCTTGCCAAGAGCGGACATGAATGTTTCTTGATTTCCTCTAAAGAAGCCCTGACGAAACTCAAGGCTGGGGCGACCATACCAGAGATAACGCCATGACTTGGATAACATGCAAGTTCGAACGGCATCCTTTTGGGAGATGAATGAGAGTATGTGATGCAATATGGGCTGTGGCAAATTCGATATTCTGTCCATCTGCTCGATCGGCAGCTTTTCCGAATCTTGGATATAAAGCCTAAAACCCCTGTTTGAGAGTAGGTTTGTGACCTTCGATTAAACCATATGAAAACGTCTACACAGACAAGACCATAGTAATAGCTGTCGCTTTCCTCGGATTAAGAGAGAGTTTTCTAACCCTTGCATTGTGATCTAATAAACCTTAAAAGACCCTAAATATTTTAATGAATTACCATACAATTAAAACTAAATCAAATTAATTATTACATGATATTAGAGAAAGATTTTTTTTGATTTTTCCTAATATTAAAATTCACATCATAAGGATGTTACCAAAAATAACAACAAATATCCAAATTCATGAACACTTTTCAGATAAATTATCCAACGTAGATTTGATCGGAAATCAATTCTGTCATTAAATGGGGAATCGTTGGCAACACAACCAATAATTTTGGTAAGGCAATCTATATAAATAATGGGAAAATTCTCATTTACCGAAGCATAAACTCTAGTTACCATATAATCTATTAACTTTATTTATTATAACCCAAATATTTACTATTCAATCAAAAATTATTTTTAAGATATCAAAATTATCCCTACACCTTAAAAGACTCTATTATATATATATATATATATATATATATATATATATATATATACACACACACACGTATCTTCTTTCTTTTTTGATTACCTTCCTCGCGTTTGTATAAGACCGAAAAAAAGGAAAGAGATCTTTTTCCAAAAATTATCCTTTCGTCCCTAGGGCCCCTATCCATTTATTCATTCGACCCAACTTTATTTTGTTTCGTTCCAAGAATTCGAACAAGATTTTGTATCGATTCGAGAAGAATGAAATATTCTGAAAAATTTGGGAAAATCTCATAAAATATTACTAATTTCTAAAAATATAAAAAAGAAGAAGAATATTTTAAGTAACTTATCAAATTTGGGAAAAAATATGTCTAATTTGACTTGAATTTTCAAATTTTTTGATTTATATATTATAGGCTCGCTCCCTCTTTTTCCAAGATTCATGCACTTCCCTTTACTCCATAGGGCCTTCTCGAATAGGGAAAAGCCTTCCATTTCCGTCAAATGACCCGCTAAAACAGCGAAATCGATTGGGGATCGTTTTTAAAGAAATTTCCTGTTCGCCGCTTCTTAATATATATTATATATATATATATATATATATATATAATATATATATATATTATATATATATATAAGGTAAATGAGTTTGGTTGGGAAGTAGAATATAATTTTACAAACAATTTAGGTTCATTCTCCCTCTTAAATTTTACAGTATAGAATATAATTTTTCAAAAATTATGAGAAGTAGTATGTAATTATCAAAATTTGTTGATTTTATTAATTTTTCAAAATTCTCTCAAATTTTGCTAAGTAGCATGTAATTTTCCAGATATTGCTAAAGTAGTACGTAATTATTCAAAGATTTTCAACAAATTCTTCCAATCGTTCATTTTTAATGCACTCCCTAAAGATGAATGCAATTTTAACACAATATTCAAGAACAATGTGAGAATTAGGATAATAAACACTGAAAAATAAATTAGAAGTATCATTAAACACCTGTGAAAGTTTGTTCAAATAATTGCATGTAGTCCATTGGTTTGTATATAAAATAATTCAAGTTTCTTATTGGCTAAAAAACGAACACAACAACTCTCTTTATGAATATGTATCTTTCAGTTATTTATATGTAGAGTTGCAACAAGTAGGCACATCGGTTGAAATTCTTTTTCTTTCAAAATCGTTTTCATTACAAAATCTCACCCATTTTCGCTGCAAAGATTTATTTCTATGAATACACATCAACGCCGCTTTAATAGGAGAAAACTCATTTTTGAAAGCATCCAAACCATCTTGAGTACACAAATTCAAGAAATGACATATGCATCTAATATGAAAAAATAAACCACCAATAGATAGTTTACAAATACTAATAAGCTCATTAATACTCGTTGTATTAGGACTTGAATTATCAAATTAAATAGAAAATGTTTTTTCAACTAGACCATATTTCTGAAAAATTAGATGAATTAATTGACAAATATTATGTGCATTATGAGGAGGTTTAAAATCTCTAAATGCAAGCAAACATTTTTTTAAAGTCCATGACTTATCAACCCAATGACATGTAACACCAAAGTAAGAGTTTCGTTCCCAATGATTTGGTAAATTAGAAAATTCATTACATAAATTTAACTTATACTCACCAAAAACTTTTTTAATATCACGAGTAAGGTAGAGTGTGAGACTCTCGTACTTGAGAGATTAAAAGAAAGTTGGGTAAACTTGTCGTATAAATCATCATTGGAAGAGACCTAGAAGAAACAAAATTTTTGAATTCCTTTCTATGAATAGCGTCAAAATATATAAATAAAAAAGAGGAGTTCGTACGTACTTGTCCTCCTTGTGGGGAAATTTCATTTTCGGTACACTATGTTGGACACTTTTCAGAAAAGATACGTGATGTTGGTAATCATCAAACAACATCCATTAAGTTGGCCAATTCATCAAAAAAGGTACAAAAGAAGTCCGATCGGGCTTTTTTGCTGACGTGGCGTGATTCAATACTTTTTTATCATTTTTCCTTTAATTTTAAATATTAAATAGAAAAAAAATGGAAAGATTTTTATTTTTGGTACACTATATTTGCCACATTCCAGAAAAAGTACGTTAAATTGGCCAATTCATCAAAAAAAGTCCAAAAAAGCTTTGATCGAATTTTTTTCCTGACGTGGCATGATTATATATTATTTTATTAATTTTCTTTTACTTAAATATTAAGTTGTAGACAAAACCCTGTTTTGCCTTCCTTTTCTTTCTTTTAATCAAATAAATAAAATCTTAATTAATAAGAAATAAAAAAACAGTGATAAATATATAAACATAAAATAAATTTTCAAAAATTATAAAGTTAATATAATAATTTATATGACTTTTATATTATTAAAATTAATAAATTCGGAGATAAATATAAGAATATAAAATGAATCTTAAAAAAATAATAAAACATATATAAAAATATATATGAGAAAATATATTATAAATGAATCTTTAACTCTCTATATTTATTATATATTTTTTAATATTTGTATTATATTTTTATATTTATAAATGATTTATATTTATTTTTATTTATTATAATTTTATTAATTAGATTAACGGAAAGAGAAAAGAAAAACATAAAAAGAAAAGAGAGAGTAAAACATATTTTTGTCTTTCATTTATTTTGTATAATTATTGAAAATTGATAAGAAAATATAGAATTATACCACTTTAGAAAAAATCCGATCAAAGCGTTTTTGGACCTTTTTTGATGAATTGGCCAATTCAACGTACCTTTTTTGAAATGTGGCCAAAATAGTGTACGAAAAATGAAAATTTTCCCAGTTTTTTTTTTAATTTAATATTTAAAATTAAAGGAAAATAATAAGAAAGTATTGAATCACGTCACGTCAGCAAAAAAGTCCGATCGGGCTTTTTTTTGTACCTTTTTTGAAGAATTGGCCAACTTAATGGACGTTGTTTGATGTTAACCAACATCACGTATCTTTTTTGGAAAGTTGACAACATAATGTACCAAAATTGAAATTTTCCCTCCTCCTACGTTTGAGTCTTATCGTTACCGACTTTGTTGGGGTGTTTATTGTTGAGATGGTTCCACATATTCCCATATCCTCCTCCTTCTAGGAATTGGTAAGACGATTGACAGTAGTTGCAATTGACATAATACCTCTTTTTTCATTTTTTGCCATCTTCCGGAGGCGGCTCATTTGCAGGTGCCGGGATCTCAATTCTTTGAAAATGTTTTATTTGAAAATGTTAGATTTTAATGCCATTGTTGCCCAAGAATGAGGTTCTCCTAGAGAAGGATGGCTTGGAGTCAAATCATCATGCTCCACCTCCTCTTGATCGGTCATAGGCATTTATTCACCGGCAAAAGCGGCGGCAGCTCCATAAGTTCGATCAATGTCGGTATCACTCCAATGTTTGTTAATGTTGATGGGGTTAGGATTGTAGTCACTGATCGAAGGAGTGTTGTCTTGTGATAAGCTGAAGGTATGGACATTGGCATCACCATCGAGTGTTATACTCTTCCCTTATCGGCTCGACGAGAACAAGAAGAACCTCCACCACTTGCCATTTTTTTATATTTATCAATACAAAAAAATGAGAAAGAGTAATAGGCTAAAGTAAGATTGTAAATTTAGAACTAACTAGAAAGTAAGAAATATATTTAGAACTATAACACTAAATTTACAACATTAAGTTTAGGAAGACTTGATAATTAAAGAAACTTAGCAAATCACTAAATTTGCAAAGAAGGATAATGTATAATAGAGGTATTGTAGAAGATTATAGATT
>BMAC01000127.1:1096727-1119067 GCA_014905375.1 Phtheirospermum japonicum | reverse complement strand
AGTAGATCTAGGATTGAAGCATGAAACAAAGCATAAAAATAAAAATCAAAATAAAGCATAGGAAAAACTCAAAATCATGATGATCAAGGACCCGATCTATAGCCTAGGTGTGTCCACTCAACTAGAATCCATAGTCAATTCACATGTTTCATCATGAAATCAAGTAGCTAAGAGAAAAAGCATAATATGAAGAACAAGCATGAAACATATGAAATTACTTGAAATTAAACAAATCAAGGACTTGATCTATGATCTAGATGTCTCACTCAACTAGGATTCATAGCCAATTCACAAGATCAAGCACAACTTCTAATACCTAAGGCAAAAAGCATAACACAAATGAAGAACAAAGCAAGAAATTAAAAGAAAGCTTACTAGAATTAAAGAGAGAATCCAAAAGCTTGATTGAAATTGCAAGAAATTAAAGATCCAAGGGAGTACTTGAATCCTTCTTGAGCTTACAAACCCCTTTGTTGCTTGTTATTTTCCTTAAAGTTTTGAACTTTCTTGTTAATTTCCATTGCTCTTTACATCTATGCTTTCAATTTTAGTTAATTTGCTTTATTTAGGATTTTATGCATAGTTGTACCTTGTGCTTGCATGCTTGTACTCGGTGAAACATTGCATTTTCTTGCTTATTTTCATTTCTTGCTTGCATTTTCATTTAAGGCATACGACCGAGGCATTCTAACCACTTGCAATTTCAATTTTTAGGATAGTTAGTTATTTTATTTGTTTTATTTTCATTTTCCTTTTATTTTCCAAGCTTGAAACACCTTGAAACTTGCAATTGAAACGATTTCCGATAATACCGAGCCAAATGAACTTTCAAATCTTTTGAACCACGAAAAACTACACTTCAAGCGCCAGTCATCTCCTTCAATCACCGAGCACACCTGCTCTGTTCCAAACTCTGCATCTGCTTTCAGCAGAGTAATCACCCTTTCCCGACAATCCGTAGCTGAGCTAGCTACCTTCACTAGATAGTCAGCTCTTCCATTCTCTTCTCTGGGGATTTGCAAGACTGTCAGGGATTTCATATCTCTGGCCAACTCTCTGAACTTGGCCAATTACCTCTGCATGCTATCTTCCCTTATCTCAAATTCCCCGCTTATTTGTTTGCAGACGAGCTGGGAATCCACCCTAGCATAAACCTGCTCTGCCCCTAAATCCTGTGCCATCTGAACTCTTCTCAGGAGGGCCTCATACTCAGCCGCATTATTAGATAGAGCATAATTCAAGCGTACATCGTACTCAGTGGCTACACCTGACGGGTCAATCAGAACTATTCCTGCCCCGCAGCCCTGATTTCCTACAGAGCCATCTGTAAAGATCGTCTATTCGTGCCTGTCATCGGAAGAGCTGGTCATTTCCTGCATTGAAATCCGCCAGCGCCTGGGCCTTAATGGCTGTCCTAGCCTCGAATACAATATCAAACTCGCTGAGCTCGATTATCCATTTGACCAGCCTTTCTGATGCCTCTGGTTTATCCATTATGGCCTTTAATGGCAGATTTGTTCGCACAATTATGCTGTGTGAGAGGAAGTATGGACGTATCTTGCGAGCTGTGCCAACCAGGGCTAGCATTGCTCTTTCTACTTCCACATATCTCACCTCTGCATTATGCAAGACCTTACTCCAATAATAAACCGGCCTCTGTACTTTGCCTTCTTCTCTAAGCAGGAAAGAGATAACTGCCTGTTTCCCAACGGATAAATACAGGATTAGAGGCTCTCCTTGGATGGGCTTTGTGAGCAAGTTCATGTTAGCCAGGTGCTCTTTTAGCATTCTAAGCACGTCCTCACATTCGTTGCTCCACCGAAACCGAGCCTTTTTACGCAGGGCTTGAAAAAATGGCAGGCTCTTCTCTGCCGAGCGCGAGACAAATCGGCTTAGGGCTTTGATACGACCGCCCAAGCATTGCATTTCTTTAACATTTCTGGGCGCCTGCATCTCCATGATTGCCCTCACTTTCTCTGGATTATTTTCAATGCCCTTTTCCGTGACCATGTATCCCAAAAATTTGCCAGCTCTAACCCTAAACGGGCACTTCTTGGGATTGAGCTTCATTTTGTACCTCCTCAAGGTGTCGAAGGTTTCTTTCAGATCTTCCACATGAGAGGTTGCTTTAACGCTATTAACTAACATGTCATCCACATACACCTCCATGTTCTGCCCCAGTTTCTCCTTGAACAGTTTATCCACCACTCTCTGATACGTGGCTCCTGCATTTTTTAGCCCGAATGGCATGACCACGTAACAGTATGTTCTCTTCGGGGTGATGAAGCTAACATGCTTCCAGTCCTCCTTCGAGAGCCTGATCTGGTGATAGCCTTATGAGGCGTCCATCATGCTTAGGAGTTCACAACAAGAAGTGGAATCGACCAGCTGGTCGATTCTTGGCAAAGGGTGGTGATCTTTTGGGCAGGCACGGTTAAGATCCCGAAAATCAATGCACATACGCCAGTCTTCCTGTGTCTTAGGGACCAGCACAGCGTTAGAGAGCCACTCAGGAAATTGTATCTCCTGGATATGCTTAGCTTTTAGCAATTTCTCCACCTCAGCTTCAATGATGGCCTCCTTCTCCAGCCCAAAGTTACGTTTCTTCTGTTTGACCGGCTTCATATAAGGGCTAATGTTAAGGTGATGCTCAGCCACCTCTGGGTCAATCCCTACTAGGTCTTGAGGAGACCAAGCAAACACATCGGCACTGTCCCACAATAGTGCAACTAGGTCTGTCAGTACTTCTGGACTGAGAGCCATTCCTATGCGGAGGACTCGGCTTTCGTCCCCCGGGACTACCTCAACTAACATCAGCCCTTCTTCTCCTCGAACCAGATCTTGCCTTGGTTGCTCCACCCGATCCCTCTTGCTCTGTCTTTCCTCTTCATTATTCCTCTTGATGCATTCAACATACGTCTGTCGGGACGCATACTGGTCTCCACTGACTTCCCCTACTCCTTCCTGAGTAGGGAACTTCAATTTCATGTGATAAATCGAGACTACAGCTTGAAACTTACTTAAGGAAGGTCTTCCCATCATTACATTATAGGAGGAGGCTGCGTCTACCACCAAGAACCGAACTGTCTTGGTCTGTCTGAACGGCTCTTCTCCCAATGTAACCAGAAGGTTAACCACTCCAAGAGGCTTCAATGAGCCTCCTGTGAATCCCACCAAAGAGGTGGTGAATTCCTCAAATTCCACATGTAGATTCATTTTTCTAAAGCAATCATAGAACATAATATCTATCGAGCTTCCTGTATCAACAAAGATTCTTCGGACGTTATAATTGGCTATGGTAGCTGTGATAACCAGGGCATCTATGTGGGGAGCTAGGATCCCGTCCTCATCCTCTGATCCAAAATAAATGTTTGGGCTCGGCGCCACTTGCCCCACTTCTCGTCCTTTCCTTATCAGATCTCATGCGGCATGGACATAGCTGTTGTGGGCTCACCTGGAATGCTCATCCCACTCGCCTCCAGTGATCATTTGTATCTCCCCTCGAATGACCTGGGTCTGCTCATTCCTTCTTCCTCCACTTCGCTTACTATCCTGCTCATTCTTGTTCTGCTGAGGTCGGTCATTGTTGTTATAGGCAGGTCTGACTTCCTCTCTTTTCATCCTCACATACTCCTTTAGGTGCCCGGCTTGCACCATCCTCTTCAACTCATCCTTGAGGTGAGTGCATTGGTATGTATCATGTCCATACTCATTATGGAAAAGGCAGAATCGGTCAGACCTTTCCTTCCTGGGCTTCTGCGAGTAAGTCGTAGGCCATTTCAGCTCTGGGTGCCTCTCTATTGCTTGTAAAATTTCACCCTGCGGCGTTTCCAGAGGGGTATAACTGTCAAAACGAGGTCTCCCCCCGGACAGGTCTGGCCTGGGCTTCTTCACTACTGCCCTGTCCTCTTTGTCATACCTCTCTCTCTTCTTCTCTCCCTCATCCTTGATTTTCAGGGCTTCCTCCAAGTGAATGTATTTTTCAGCTCTTTCCAGAAGCTCCCCGAATTTCAGAGCTGGTTTCATAACCAGCGATTGGAAAAATTCACCTCTCCCAAGGCCTTGCGCCAGAGCATTCACCAAGAGCTCTTCCAACGCAGACGGCACTTCAAGCTTCGCGGTAGTGAAACGATTAATTTAAGAGCGTAAACTCTTACCTTCCTTCTACTTTAAGCTAAACAGCTCAAGTGGCATCTTCTGGTATTTCCTGCAGCTTGTGAACTGATGTAGGAAGGCCGAACTGAATTCGTCAAAGTTGCTGATGGAACGTGGCGGCAACTGGCTAAACCAGAGTTGTGCGGACTTGGTGAAAGTCATCGGGAAGATCCGGCACATAACTGCGTCAAAGAACTTATGCAACGATGCTGCGATTTCCAAACGGCTGTGGTGGTCCCACGGATCTGTGGATCCACTATATTCAAAGCCCAATGATCGATATGAAGATGGCACGTCATCGCGCATGACTTCCTCAGAGAAAGGCGTGCCTCTACGTGCCGGCACCTTGCCTGTCCCCGCCATCTTCTTCCTAAATTTACTCACCTCCTTCTGCATGCTTTGCATCTACTCAGCCAGGCCCGGATTAGCCTGGCTCGACGTCTCGCTATTGGAAGTGGAGAGGTCCTCTCCGTCCTGGAGGGGGATCCGAGCAGCTCGCTGACCACGCAGCGGTTAAGTTTTAGCCAATGGCACAGTCCAAGCTGGCGGTGCGTTAGATGGTGGCGTCAACATCTCTGCAAACTTCTTTTCTACCGCCGTCTCCACGGCTTTACCGATGAGCTCCGAGGGCTGCATGAGGAAGGATTCATTGAATGATCCACCAGTAGCTGGCGCAGATCTACGGTGGAGGTGGCGTAGTACTCAGCGCAGCCGCTGCCGACGGCGCTGTCCCCTCTGGTCCCATCGTCGACGTTTCTGCCGACTGCGGCATACCCCACGGCACAGTGGAGCTGGGGGTTCCGCCGAGCTCTACTACCAGATTTCGTCGCAAACCATCTGAAGCCATAGAAAAGTCTCACGTCTTAGCTTGATCGATATTTCCCACAAACGGCGCCAATTGTTTCGACCCAAAATATGATCAACGTCAAAAATAACGCCTGAAACCTTAAGCACCTTGCTGTCCTGCACACAAACACACGTTAGAAAGGACCACCGGTGGCTTTTCGGTGGAAACCTCTCCGATGCTTAAGTCAGTAAAGCGTATGAGGTTTCTTTTAACAAGCAAGAAAGGAATGCACAAAGAATGACATACCTCTCTCAGCCTTGGGGCTGAGATATTTATAGTTTTCCTTAATGGGGGACCCCTTCCGGGGTCTCGGAAACAAAGGCCGCGCATCATGGGCCGTTAAGCAACAACTACTGACAAGTGGTCCCACTTGTTTCCTCGGTGGAGGTCAGGGAGTCAGGTCTGTTCTGGTCCTGTTCTCCTTTTCTATCGGCAGCCCAGATGTTAAGCTTACCTCGACGCAACTTTCTAAGGGTTATATCCCAGGAAAGCTCTACCAAGTCGGGGAAGTTCTCGAGCTGTGGCTATCCTTCTCTAATATCAGCCCTGTCTCTAAAAGGGCCCAGTCAAACCATTCCTAGGACCAAGCTGGCCTAACATCCTTCCTTCTTTTTTGGCTATCTTAGGCCAGGTCTACGGCCCTAACCCCCCTTGAGCCAATCTTGTGACGATTTCCCTAAGGGCTTCATTTAATAATCAGCTCAGTGTAATCTTCCTTAGAGAAGGAATCAGGCCTTGCTTAAAAAGGAAAATTTGACCAGGATTTAGGTCATTCTGGTCCGGCTGTGCCTCTCCAGCATTTCGCCAGATTAGGTCTAACCAACTAATGCCCCATCAAAGATAAATAAATAATGATGGTTTGTCAGGATTACGTGGGTGAATGAAAAGTAAAATTTATGAAAATTTATTTAATAATAATTGGTGATTTAATAGTTTATTCAAAAAAATAAGATAATTAAGGGTGAAAGAATTCAGAGTTAATAAAAAGTATAAAAACTTAAACATTTTATAAAAGAATTGAAAATGAAAGTTTCCTAATTGTTGCCTTAGTACTTGGTATTCTCTAATTAAACAACCCTCACGAGTCACGACCTGATCAAAGTCAACAACCTTTAAAAATAATAATTACTTTTTTAATTATATTTCATCTACCGCATTTTTATTTTTTTTACCATGTGGAACATCAAGTCAACGAAATTCAGCCAACCACTAACTATATTAATAAATAGGGGTAATTGTCAAATATTATATGGGGAAAACTATTTTTGTCAAATACTATTACTAATTATACAAAATATTAAATAGTCGAACCATAAATATACAATTACAATGTTATTCCTATTAATAATAATATAATAATAATACCAATAAACAATACACCACCACCTCCCGCCAACCACCCCCACCGTCGCCACCTGCCGCCGTCGTCGCCCTCCGGCCGCCAGAAAATTTCCCGGAGATTTTTTTTTTCCTAACAAATATAAAGTTAGAAATCTAACTATAAAGTAAGAAATTTTTAATAAGAAAATTTCTTACTTTTTTATATATAAAATATGAGATTTTCACTATAAAGTAAGATTTTTTTTCTTTTTATTTTTGAACATAAATTAAAAATATATTTATTTTAGAAAATAAAGTAAGAAATTTCACTATAAAATAAGAACTTTTCCTACTTTTTCGAATATAAAATAACAAACTTTCTTACTTTAAAGGATATAAAGTAAGAAACTTTATTAATTTTTTGCACATAAAGTATAAAATTTCACTATAAAATAATATATAATTTGTATTAAATAAGAAAAATAAATAATAATAATTTGCTATTAAGCAAGAATTTTATTTTTTATTTTTTTTTTGGCAAAACAAAAGAGTGTAATAAGTAAACAAAATACATAACAACATTTGCACATCAAAGCAAGAAAATTTTGCAATCAAATAAAATATTTTTTGTCATCAAGTATGAATTTTTGGATATTAAATAAAAATCTGTTACATATAGTAAGAAATTCGGACATATAGTAAGAAATATTTCCGGGGATCGGAATTATTTTTTGGACATTAAGTAAAAAATGTTTGGACATACAGTAAAAAATGTTTGCACATATAGTAAGAAATACATACATATAGTAAAAAATTCAGACATACAGTAAGAAAAATATCTGGGTTGAAAAAAAAAAACTGACTGCACTGAGTCCATGGACATCTAGTAAGAAATTCAGACATACAGTAAGAAATTGTGGGAAGAAAAATAAAATAAAATAAAACGTCGAAAATAAATTCCGGCAGCCGAAAAATATGGTGGCCGGAACATATTTTTAGATGATCAGGAAAAGAAAATGTAAACGAAAAAAATTCCGGCGGCAAGAAAATTTCTTGGCCGGCCGGCCGAAGGCAAACTTTATATTTGTTGGGCAAAAAAAAAAAATCTCGCCGGAAAATTTTCCGGCGGCGGCCAGCAGCAGGTGACCCCATTTTATTATTATTATTATTATTATTAGTTATTTTAATAGTATGGACCTTGTGGTATATTCATATCACAATTTTGGACTATTTGACAAAAAGTAGGTATTATTTAACTTAAAATTGGATGGAGGACTAATTGACAAATGGAACTCCACTAGAATACTATTTGACAATTTCCCCTAATAAATATAATCAATATATATAATGTCCTGGTCTCTTTTTTTTTTTTGAATCAATAATCTGCTATTGTAATAATGCGTATAATGAAACTAAAAGAGTGGCCGACAAGTCCACCACACATTTTATGGAACACAAATTTTGTGTAAAAATGTTCATACAACGTGGTGATATATACTGTATAATATATATTCTGCACCATGCAACCTGCAATCCAGAATAAAATATCATGTGATTGTACATGGATGCTCAGTTTCACGCGTTTTCCGGCAATAATATTATTTAGTCAACTTTGCCAGCATTCATCTAATTAGATAAACAAATACCTAAGTAAGGTTGACTTTAATTATGGTATACGTTATTATGCAAAGTGGATGTTATAAATTCATTTAGCCATAATGCATCACAGAAGTGTGCCAAAATTCCAGTAAAGATGAAGGTGAATGTAATCAGCACTAAGTTGATTAAGCCTTGTACTCCCACTCCTCAAAACCTTAACAAGTACCAAATATCACTCACGGATGAGCTTGCCGCACCACTCAATATCAATGTCATTCTCTTCTATCCATCATCCAATCATGCACCAAAACCAATCTCAGCCCACCTCCAAGAATCATTGGCCAAAATCTTACCGCAATATTACCCTCTTGCTGGGAGATACATAAAAAAGGATCGCTTGGTCGATTGCAATGATGAGGGCGCCGAGTTTGTAGAAGCAGAAGCAACCGATATCGAGCTGATGATCGATCTTAAAACAAAAAACGTCCCACTCGATGATCTCCTCTCTCGTCAATTCTACGAAATCGATCAGGCCACAGATCCATTGTTGTCTATTCAGATCACGACATTCAAATGTGGTGGTTTGACGATCGGCATCAGCGTGTCCCATAGAATTCTCGATGGGTCTTCGTTCGGAACATTCGTTGCCGCCTGGTCCAACTCCGCCAGGGGAATTACCATAATTAGCCCTACCTTCGACTCTCTGACGTTGTTTCCCCGCCAGAATATTGCCATCGATTTTGAGCCACCAAGAACCAGAGACACAACCATTGTTGCCAAGCGTCTCTTGTTTAACAAGGAGGATATAACAAACTTGAGGTCCAAAATAAGGCCCAAAAAAAGTTGCGAAAAAGTTATAGTAAGCCGGGTGCGCCTGGTGAGCGTCCTTATAGCCAAGGCTCTCGTTCGTTTGGAACGAGCGAAAAATGGGAAATCAAGAGAGTGCTTCATTTATCAACTAATTGACATGCGGGGGAGAACAATTCCACCTCTGCCTAAGCATTCTTGTGGGAATTTGGCAATACCAACAGTTACACAATGCATGGCTGCAGATGAAACTAGTATGGAAATGGGATTTGAGGAATTGGTTTATCAACATGGAGATGACATCAACAAAACCATTTCCGGTGTCGCTCAAATGTTTTCCTCAGGCGAGGACGGAAACAGCGTCATCTTGGGCTCGATCGACAAAATAAAGGAAATATTTATGACGGCAAATATTTTGATGTTTTCTGATTTTAGCAAGTTTGGATTTTATGAAGCTGATTTCGGTTGGGGGAAGCCGGTTTGGGCTGGCATTGGGACTCTGCCTCGTGAACAAAGTACAACACTTATGGCCAACAAAGAAGGTGATGGGATTGAGGCATGGGTGCATTTGAACCAAAATGACGTGCCTGACTTTGAGCGATATTTACAATCGTCTAAGATGGAATTGGAAGACCTTTGATTAAACTCGTGTATACGAGTATAAATATATATTACTCGTCACCTATCATATCTTTTTCATAATTAAGCTTTCAGAATTTGCGTTTATCATTATTCATTATCAGTTTCTGTAAAATCATGATGAAGTGTTTGATTAATGTGTGAGAAAAGGAGTGGTTTGTATTGTTTACATTCTTTTACAAGTTCACTTCTTCTGTGGCATACTAGTAAGAGATGCACGAATAATTTTACGAATTTAATTAATGTCAAGAGTAAAATGAGAAATTAAAACTGATATAATGACAGCTTAACAAATTACAATATTATATATAATCATAATTTAAAATATTATTATTGCTTGTTCGATCGATGCTAAATATAATGCTACATCAATTTGCAGTTATTACATTATATTATAGGGATCAAGGGATGTAAATGCAGGGGGTGGGAGTATGGTGCCTTCACGGCACCGTAGACATTTTCTATATTATAACTATATTAATTGAGTATAACGATAATAAGAATGCATTCAAGGTTTGTGCATGTTGTTGTATCAAGCATATCCTGGTAGTAGGGAGATTAACAGTAAAAGGTATATAACATAATGCATCTATTATGTCTGCACTCAAGAAGATGTACATGCAAATATGACCAACATTGTTGCATCCAAAAATTGGTACAGATTCAATTTATACCGAAAGGATAACCTCGACTCATGGAGTTTTAGTTCATGAGATGTTGTGAATGACAAGCATACTGGTTATAGCCCCTTGGACCATCCAAACTTTATGGAGGCAAAAAATGTTAAGGCCTGATTGGTCAAGTCGGAGTGGTGCCCACAAACTTGATTAATTAATATTATCAAGTTGATGGGTTCCACACCGACCTAACCAATCAGGTGATGTCAAGTCAACTTTTGACGCCACCTTATGGTACCCATCTTGGCACCATAGAATTCCTCGTATCAAGATCAAAAGAATGTCCCCTTCATGTACTCTGAAATCGTCATGCACCCTAAGCAAATTATGACCACCACTAATAACTTGGGGCTGCAGCTTCTAGGGAAGGAGATGACTTCAAATGCAATAGCCGATGCTATTTCCATTGTCATTGTATTACACCTTTTGTAGTTTTAAACCCAAACTACGAGAAGTCGATGGCTCTAATCAAGTTTGAAGCGACACCTACCGATCCCTTTTGAAAACCTTGTACAAATTAAGACCTCAACACTAAGATGCATTTGCATTTTAAAGGGCCCTAGCTAAAATGATATTCACCATGCGTTTATAATGCCCCAACACCTTCTTCAATGAAATTACCAAAGGTCTCCATTCGTTTGTTATCCTGCAACAAAGTTATGGTATAGATTAAGGAAAAAGTTAAGCATTACTCGAGTAAATATTGTTTGCACCTAAAAATAATGCAATGCCCTATATTACATATCCAATAATTCAAAGATTCTCACAAATAACTTCTTAAACTCACCTCTCGCTGACTACTTCATAAAAAATCGAACAATATTCAAATATTACAACATAGATGACTCTAAATAACACCGAAGAAAGTATTACCTAATAGTTATTAAATATTACTATAAATAATAGATAATATTTTAATTAATGCAGTTGTCCGTGCTATCTATTATCTAAGGTAACAATTTTTATGATAATTAGTTATAATTTTCATAAGCGTTATATTAAATTTCTAATTGTAAAACTTTTAAAATTTTACATAACATCTTTGATAACACTTTTTTTTTTTTTGGCATATAACATTTTTTAACACTTTTCATTGAACATGTAACATTTTTAAATTGGAATAAAAATACTTCTTTGGGATTTGAGCTTTTGCAGTGGATCAAAAAACATATGCTAACCATCTACAATATAATACTTATGATAAATTAACAATATTTATTATTTAACTGTCTCTATTTTAATACAAGAAAATATAGATATTACAAATTTCAAATCCACGACCTCGTGTCTATTGCTTATATTAGAACAGCTGATCCTAATACAGATAATGCCAAGAATGAGGTCATGCATCCTCATGCACACGTCATGAAGTGAGACAGCTGTGTATTGCTGTTGTGGCTATCAATGGTTGTCCTATTCAGAGCTAATCTCAAGCATACACGTGTATATTGATCCATGAGTTAGATTCTAGGGTTAGCATCTATTTAAGGAATGGTTGTAACCCTATTTCAGCAACAATTAATACACACTGCCGCATTCATATGTTTTGCTATTCTGAGTTATAATATGCAGCCTTTTGTCAGCTTTTATGTTGCATTGGGCCTTGTTTTCTGATAGCTTAGTTTACTTTTGTGATACGATATCGTTTTAATCATCTTAATAAATCATAATCTTATTTTAGGCTGTTGTTTAATAAACGTAAATGATCGAAAGATTTTAAATTCATTAATAAGTAATTGAAGAATAATTTTATTAATTTAAATTAATATAAGATAAATATAATTCATTAACTAACAAATAATAAATTATAAATGAGTAATTGTTAATAAGTCAAACATATTTATAAGTGTTATCTAAAAAATGTTACTTGTTTAAAAGTATTACTTAAAAGTGTTAGTTATTTAAAAGTGACTTTTGTCGCTCCATGCCTACAGGGGAAGAGATCCCATCGCTGTCTCGGTTGTGCTATCAGAAACACTGGTTGTTTTTTTACCTAGAAAAGTTACATAGTATTGTTTATAAAATTATAGATAATATATTAATGTAGAGTTTATTTTCTAAACATTATAAAATAAATTTAAAAATTATTGAAGATTTATAATTAAAGAAAAATATTTTTCCCTACAAAACTATACCCAATTTGACACTTTGCCTCCTAATCTTTTAATTCGTACACTTTGCTTCATGAACTGTGCATTTTTTTCACTTTACCCCCTATTGGAAGATTCCGCCGACCGGAGCTTAGCACGTGATTTTTACGTGATTAATGCAGGGTTATTTTGTCATTTCCTAGTTAGAGAATTTCTTTTTGCCTCCAAACTATACAGGATTTGACAATTTGTCTTTTAATCTTTTATTTCGTGCACTTTGCCTTCTAAACTATGTATTTTTTTCAATTTACATCCCAATGGCAGATTGTGGCATAAAAAATCGTATAGACCTCGGCACGTGATTTCAACATGAGATTTGTAGGATATTTTCATCATGTTCTTTCACAATTATTTTTAATCTAATAATCAAAAATAAAAGTTTCGAAAATGAAAACAAAATATCTGCGAAACATGAACAATCATATGATTTAACAAGGCAGTAATAAACATTAATAAAATGGGTATTCATGACAAATTTTGGTCACCACAGGGTCCTAACATGGGCCAAACTAAAGCAAAACATGGCTGTTGAATCTTTTGTGTATTAATCCCATATTTTGCTCAAAAACGTATCATATAAAGAAAAAAAAATTTAATAAATTATTTTAGGGATGAGAAAGTGACAAATAAAAAAGAAAGGGTGTAGTTTTTCACATTATCTAATTTTATTTTTTCAACTTTTAGTATAGTATTTGAATTCTCTTGACCGCACCTTAGAGGCTTAAAACCACACAAAAGTAGATAAAACTACTTTCTTTCCGCTTTACCTACTTTTTTAATTGAAATTTATAATAACTCTCCTCAATTAAATCTGAAAATATGAAGAAAATAAAAGTTAAAAATTTTTACTAATTTAAAAGACGATTCCAATTACTTTGTGATTATTTAAATAGGAAATGACTAAGGCACCATTCCCCCACTATGCATTCACATTCATCAATTTACCGAGTTTATAATCAATTTTTGATGAAGGATTACCACCTCCCACCATTCTTTTAAATCTGCAATCTAAAAATAATTTTGAAAGAAAATGACAAAAATAGCCTTGTATTAATCACGTAAAAATCACGTGCCGAGCTCCGATCGTCGTTATCTTCCAATAGGAGGTAAAGTGAAAAAAAAAATGCACAATTCATGAAGCAAAGTGTACGAAATAAAATATTAGGAGGTAAAGTGTCAAATTGGGTATAGTTTGGGAGGGAAAAAATATTTATCTTTTATGATTATATATTCTACAAGGTTATACTTATTCGACCAATAACAAAAATTGATAATTTTTTTTATAAATACTCAACATATGAATATGATTTACTTAATATTCTAATTGAACTACAACATAAATGATCTTATGTAACATCATTGAAACACTCCGTGCGTAATAGCTCACTGATCGAGCGCTCTTGCGCCGAAATTCAAGTTGATTCTATTCCCCCCCCCAAAAAAAAAGAAGGATTACCACCTCCCACCATTCATTTAAATCTGCAATCTAAAAATAATTTTGAAAGAAAATGACAAAAATAGCCTTGTATTAATCACGTAAAAATCACGTGCCGAGCTCCGGTCGTCGTTATCTTCCAATAGGAGGTAAAGTGAAAAAAAATGCACAATTCATGAAGCAAAGTGTACGAAATAAAATATTAGGAGGTAAAGTGTCAAATTGGGTATAGTTTGGGAGGGAAAAATATTTATCTCTTATTATTATATATTCTACAAGGTTATACTTATTCGACCAATAACAAAAATTGATAATTTTTTTTATAAATACTCAACATATGAATATGATTTACTTAATATTCTAATTGAACTACAACATAAATGATCTTATGTAACATCATTGAAACACTTTTAGTTTTTAATAAATACGTACTATTTTTGTAATGGTTTTTTAATATATTACATTATATGTAACACTTGTCTAAAAAGTAACACTTTTTTGGTAAGATTTTTTATAAAAGAAACACTTTTCAGTTCACACTTTTATATAATTAATTTTGTAATAGTTTTATTATATATAATATTACATGTAACACTTTGAAATAAGTAAGATTTTTATATAAGAAACACTTTTTAGCTAACAGTTTTATGTAAGAAACCCTTTTTAGGTAACACTTTTATATAAGTAACACTTGTAGGTAATACTTTTAAATAAGTAACACTTTTATGTAATATTTCTAGATGACACTTTTAAATAACTATCACAATTGATACTTTTAAATAACTAACATCTTTTAGAGAACACTTATAAATATTTACAACTTTATAAGTATCACTCTATTTATAAGTTATTATTCATTAGTTGATTAATTATATTTCTCTTATATTAATTCAAACTAGCATAATTGATTTATTTTCTTCAATTAGTTATTAACCAATACACAATCTAATAATCATTTACGTTTTATTAACTAACCACTTATAATAAAATTATAGCCGACTTGGGATGATTAAAATGTTAATATATCTCGATTCATTACTTGGTGCGGTGCATTGAAGGAAAATCGATTTAAATGAGAACATAATTAGAGATGGCGCGGTTGTTCCACCGTTAACCAGCCATTTCGAACTATAAATTTGTAGTTGTAGGGTTTGATGTTTATCATAATTGGAGTAGTTTTGTGTGGGACGATTTGTCGAGGAATTGCGGGAGCGATGGAGTGCAAAATGAACGCATAGGTAAATCTTGAACTGTGGGGGTAGTACGAGATTTTAAATTGAAATTCATTTTCTCTTTTTTCCACTCTAAATCTTTTAATTCAATACTAGTTTTTTTATTTAGTCAGTACTAGTTCTTTTTTTTTTTTTTTGGTATACATATTTGTATGAGAATGTTAATTTGTACTACTCTGTTCCTATTTATGTTAGTATTTTCTTATATATATATATATATATTATATATATATATATATATATATGTGTGTGTGTGTGTGTGTGTGTGTGTGTGTGTGTGTGTGTAGTATGAAATTATTATGTGTGTTTTTTTTTGCCTAATGATTTATGTGACCAATTCTTCATGAGATTTTTTCCAACTAATTCAATTTGAAAAGAACTTGTATGTAAATCATATTGGTTGTTGAATGTTATACTAGTTTATCAGTTTCATAATATGGAATGATGATTTGTACTAATCTGCTCCTAGTTGGGTTAGTCAGTTTTTTTTCCTTCATTTGTAGTTTGGAATCCAACTAATTACATACAAATGAGAAATTTCTGAAATCTTATTCAAACATCTCGTCTCATGGTAGTTTGAATTATTATGTGACCACTTCCTTTTTTTTTTCGAGCAATTTGTTTGAACAGTTTCTTGTTGGAGAATTCTCCAACTAATGCGGTTTGAAAAATTTGGGTAGTATGTAATTCATATTGATACTTGAATCGTATACTAGTTTATTATCTTTTCATGGAACGACAATTTGTACTAATCCTATGCATTTTAGTTTGTTTGGGTCCTTTTTTTTTCTTGAAGTATGGAATCCAACTAATGTCATACTACTTTTTCTCATAGTAGTTTGAAATATTATTGATATCTTATAATTTGTGTCGGTGAAACATGAGTGCTGATATTAATGTGTCGATATTTATTTAATTTTTTTTATGTAATATAACTTTTTATTCTAAGTGTAGTACGGAGTTTAGTTTGGAGTTCCAAATAGGTAGTCTATTATCATGTTCATTGTCAATTAGAATTACATACTATATGTTAGAATTATGTACTATCTGTTACATTGTTAGAATTACCTACTACATAGTTTGGAATTGAAGATAGTTATATGTTTTTGGTATTGTGTGTTGGCAAAGGTTTGATAAGTTTGAATGAATATCTTGAATTTGATGTTAGACAAAAAAAGTATAGAAGGATTAATGGTAAGTAGTATGTGTTTTATTTTGGATATGAGTTGCATCTGTGTATATATTTTTTAAACTAACTGGTGGTGTATAATGGAGAATCCAATAGCAATATAAACTACTTGTTGAGTTTCTTGTTGTGTAGTATTGGACTTCTTGTTATGTATGGGAGCAAAAGTATATATTCTTAAACTATTCAAGTTTGATATGTGTTATGGTGCTATGTAAAGTACGTAGGGTATTTATGTTTAAGTTCTAGCCCCCCCTTAGGCCCCTAGTCACTGGTCCGCCACCTAGCGATTTTAAGAACCATGATATATATTGTTATTTTGTATAAAATTATGCAGCATAAGGTTAAATTTTGCATACTAGATGCTTACGGTGTTTGCATACTTACCGTTCAATTTTGTATGAAATCAGTATATGTAGTATGAAATTGAGTTTCGGCACAATGTATGTATGATGACATGTTGTATAGAGTTTGTTTGTATAGTACAAAATATGTGTAATTATATGTGATTTTTGGTAGAGTGTGTTCTGTAATATGTTATTTTCTCCATTAACAAGTACGCTTTTTTTTTTTAATTGAAATGTGATCGTGCTATTTGGCTTGGTATTCTCATATTTAATATCATATATGCCAATATATGTAGAATATGTACAATAATTATCATATATGCCAATATATGTAGAATATGTACAATAATATGAAATGTATTTTGAGAACTATTATATAATGTGATTTTCAAATCTAATTTTTGCTACATTTAATTGAAGTTATGCAGTAAATACGCAAAAGAAAGGCATGTAAAAGAGGTTGTCCAAAAGACAATATCAGAAGATTCAAGACAGATATTTTTAAGCCATTGTCATGAAGCCGTGACTTTACAAGACACTGAATATCGAACATGTGTTGTCAAGTATAGTTTGGTTAACATTATATTTTTTACCTAGTGTAGAAATAGTATAAATAGCATGGAATTGTATAGCATATTTGTTGTTAAGTGTGGTTCTGTAAGTTATGTGGATACTGATGTTCGAGAATAATAATTGATTTTTGAATACATATTTATGTAATTATCGTAATTAGTATAGAATGATAATACCAAGTATGAAATTGGTGTTCTCCCTGTTGTTATTATGGATTATTTTGAACTATGGAATCGCTATAATCATTGTGAAATTGTCCAGAATGTAATTGTTATGCCTATTGTACAATGCGAATTACACATTAGACAATAAGTTTCTCAGTATAAATTTAACATTAAGTCGCACCTTATCTCCTGTTTAAGAAAAGAAAAACTATTGTCATTTTAGAATTTTACTACAAGTTAGGAAATATAAATTGAAGAAGGAATTGTAATTGAATACAGAAAGTACTTTTAAGAAATAAGGAACGTGGAGTAAGTAGATTTGAGAAGCTTGATTGGCGCCTTATCATGCATAAGCATGGGTATAATTGAGAAATTACTTATTAATCTGTGTTATAATGGAATAAATATAACCTAAATGAGAATATAAAATTTGAATGTACTATATGAGATATTATATTTTATAAAATGTATCAAATGGAAATTTTTCCTTATAATTAAATATGTTGCCCACTTTAATTGGAAATTAATAAATTTCCAATGTATTATTGTTTCAATAGAAAACAACGGTCTCACAACTAGTGGGTTGAATACTCTAATTCCGATCTTTAAATAAAGATTATGATGGCTTTTGGAGTTTCATGGTGGAGTGCTGAATTTCTGAAAGAGGCACGGTCTGTTATTGTTTCGACAAAACACGACGACCATGGCTAGTGGGTTGAAATACTTCCATGGCTAATGGGTGAAATAGTATGTATAATGAGTTATTGTTTATTCATTTGTTATTATGGGTATGAAATTTTTTTATTGATAAATTTTTTATTATCTGCTTGTTCTTGTTCTTCATTTACATAAGGGTGGGAGAACAAACACTTGGTAATTGTTTAAAGGTAAAATTGTAAAATAACCCCAGTAACTTAGGGGTGGTGGCAATTTAATATCACTAAATATACTTGGTGGCAAATTTATCCAATAACTTATAAAAAAAATAGCAATTTAATCCCAATTTCGCCGAAAAAAAAAAAAAAGAAAACTCGCCGGATTCTTCAATTTCCGGCGAAAAAATGTTGACTTGGACCAATTTTGACCAAATCAACGCTGATATGTCAAAAGATAATAACAAGAAATTAAAAAATTATTACAAAATTAGAAATTTATTTTAAAATTTTAAAAAACTATTTAAATTACAAAACTTAACAAAAAGATGAAATATATATTATGAAATTTGAGATTATTTTTAAATAGCTAAAAAATACAATTAAAATATAAATTTAAAATAAAATTTGGAAAATATTTTAAAATCCAAAACTATTTAAATATTTAAAAATAAATCAAAGAAATTTGTGTAAATATATTATAAAATTCAGAATTGCTTGAAGTATGTAAAAACAATAAGTAATAAATATGGAAAAATATTTTTTAAGAATATGTTTTTTTTAATAAGTATTATTATATTAAAATACATAATTAGAAAAATTAGAAAATACTTTAATTATAGAAGAAATTAGTTTTCATATGAAAGAGAATGTTTTAAGATAAATCTAGAAAATTATTTTATAATTCCTAAAATCTTTATAAATATTAAAAACATTTTAAAATATAAAAGTATTTTCATATTTTTTGTAGGTAATTTTTCATATTTTGTTTTGATTTTATAAATATTTAAAAAAATATTTTTTCAAGTTTTATTTTAATTTATAATTTAATAATACTTTTTTGGCATATTTAGAAAAACTTAAATTTTATAATATATTTTTCATCTTTTGTAAATATTATATTTTAAATAATGTCAGATTCTTAAAATAAATTTTTTATTTTAACTAATTTTTTAAATTTCTTTTTGTGCCACATCAGAATTGAATTTATCAAAATTGGTCAAAGTCAACATTTATCGCCGGAAATTGAAAGAATCCGGTGAGTTTTCTTTTTTTCGGTGAAATTGGGGTTAAGTTATTATCTTTTTATAAGTTATTAAATAAATTTGCTATCAAGTATATTTAGTGGTATTATATTATCAACACCTTAGGTTATTAGGGCTATTTTACAATTTTATCTTGTTTAAAATATAAATATATATTTATCGTTAGTATTGACAACAAAATATTTTTATCTTAAAAAATGGGCCCCAAAAAAGGGGGAGAAAAAAAGGGAGAAGAAAGAAAACGTGAGGTTGAGGGAGTGGGATAATATTAATTGGACTTCTTTGGTTTTGGGCTTCTTGCGAGAGGTTGCGGGAGATTTCATTTGGTTCAATCAAATTGCATTCTATGCAGCCTGCTGAATAATTTGACCTAGATGTGAGTTTACTCAGTGATTCATATCAATTAATCTACACATTTCCTCATTCAGCCAATTCCAAGTTTGAATTCCAATATTCAGTTATTTCATCCTTTTATAAATAAAATAAAAAAATCTTTTTATTACAATTAATATTAAATTACAGATTTTGATAATTGTATAAATTAAAGGTGATAATTTCGTCACAAATTATGTGCACATGGCCACGCAAATAGAGAGTTTTAAAAATTATTGCGTGACTCAGAGCTAAAGGTGCAGCGATTCACAAAAGAGGTACAACTTATTATACAATAGATGTGTAGTTTTTAACAAAATAGAGATATGATTGTCCATAACTAAAATATTATGCAACTAATTATAGTCCCTACTAAGTGGGTTGAAAGTTCATCCATTTTTATTAAAAAAAATTTAGGTTAAGCAAAACTAGAGCATAAGCGTGGTGGTACGATAATGAAACTGACATTTAAAAGTCTTAAGATTTATTTATATTTCAAACATGATCAAATAGTTATATTTCATTTCAGTATTTTATTTCTTCAAATATTGCTTATTATAAATATTAGATTTATTTGAGGAGTATTTATGAAATATGCTTACTGTTATTATTATTATTTATTTTAAAGTTTTATCATTACTATTTAATGAAAATAAAAATGTCATCGTATATTTCTTTTGTTTGTTATTAGTTGGATTTGCCCAAAAATATTTAAAATTTCCTTGTAAAAAATGAGGCGTTACACTATCATTTATATTATGATCTTCCATTCAGTCACGGACGGATGCAAGAATATTAAAAAAAGGGGATAAAATTACGGGAACTTTTACAATACAGTGATTTTATAATAACTCTAACTCTTTTAATCAATAAATTTATTTAAATAAATATATATTTATCAATATGGATAATGTATCAAAAAGTAATTGAATTATCTTTGAATTACCATATATGAATATGATAAAATGAATACACGTAGACTTTCCCAAAATTACAAATAGTTAAGTACGTGATTGGATTTTCTTGAGTTTCCCAAAATTACAAATAGTTAAGGACGTGATTGGATTTCCTTTTGGGAGCGGAGGAAAATAGATATTATTAGGTATTCATATTAGGGTCAGTTCCCATCTATACCTAAAGTTAAAATTTGTAATCCATTTAATCCATTATTATTTCCCACTTTTCACTTCCTCATAATAACATTAAACTTTGTCTATTTTGCCCATGCCTTCAGCCACGGTCTGAAAAAAACTTCTTAAAATCAACACCCAAATCCCGCACATACTCACCCTCTTATGTGTGCATGAGTATGTAATTCAATATTACTAGCGTAATACCCGTGTTAACACACGGGTATATATATAAAAAATAAATATATATATATATATATATATATATATTACAATATTGAGTGTATTAAAATTACGTAAATTTTAAAAATGAATAAATAATAATAAATAAAAATATATTATTTAATTTACCCATCGCAATTGTTTTTTAATAAATTATTAACTTTATTTACATATCTATCATCTTTGTCATAATAAAGTGATTTCAATCATTTTCTACTTTTACTCTTTACATTGAAGCATAAAGCTGGCAATTTCTAAAAATCGGTGATATAGACGAAATTGAATATTTATCTATTGTACTTGTCTAATGTTAATGTGATAAAATATAACTTTAATACTACACCAAATAATATTTCAAAAAAACAAATATTTTATTGTAAAAAATAAAAACATATAGAGAAGTATATAGACTTTTTTCCAAAACTATATGTGAAAGATATTAATAAAAAATAAGGATGAGGATATGTTAGATTTGATGATAAAAATATACATCAAATTTTATTCAAAATAAAATCATATTTTAGAAATAAGAAAAAAAAAATTCCACGCATTTCAAATAAGTTAAAAAGAACAAAGTTGAAAACATAGAGTATCTCGTAATATCATATCAAAATACAATTTGAGATCCATTGAAATAATCCCAAAAATCTCAAATATTATGCATTTTCATCTTATAAATGATATCAATAAATCAAATAATATATGCTCCGCCTTCAAAATTATGTAGCTAATATGTGAAACAAGAAATCGGTACGTGATAAAACTTTAAATAATCACTATAATTTGGTGAAAAGTATAATGGGGACATAATCACTATAATCTGGTGAAAAGTATAATGGGGACATAATCACTATAATCTGGTGGAAAGTATAATGGGGACAAATGTAGGATGAAAAATTTTAAAAATTGAATTACGTACTATTATGAATTCTAAATAAAGATCAATTTTATTTGAATAATTATTTAAGGTCTACGGAATAAACTATAAATTACACACAACAATCGTGCATTTTCAAAATTTTAGAAAATCTCGTCAAAACAAAAAACCACATGCAAAAAATAATTTATATAAAAAAGAATCGTAAGTTTATTTCATTTATAATTCACGACTAAAAAATAAAATACAAATAATGAGGAAGAGTACCATTTGCCTCTACGAAAGGTTGAACAATCATTAAAACTCATTTTCGATAGCTTATAAAACTCCACTTGACATCCCAGTTCAATCATACACACAAATCGATCATGAATTAAGAATTATAATTAGAAATCAAAACCAAAGTTCAAATCTGGGTACATTTAATAATGAAGAAAATAATGATAAGAAAATATTTTAAGAAGATAAACAAGATAGATATTAGTATAGGTAAAAACCAGTGTTTTAAAACGCGTATCACGCAAAGCGCGTTACTTTTTGATCCCAACATCGCTTAGTGTAAATAACGTTAATATTAAAAATAATTATATATTTCTTGTGAGTTATTTTTAATATAAAATAATTATTTTTTTCTCAAAATATAACTTAATATACAATAGAAAACAAAAATTAATATAGAACTTTATGATG
>BMAC01000127.1:952133-1096588 GCA_014905375.1 Phtheirospermum japonicum | reverse complement strand
TTAAATAAATAAAATGGTGTAGAAAATTACTTAAACACACTCTTATAATATTGGATGTGTATGGATGGGTAAGTTTAAGTTTTAAATAAATAAAAATTGTGATACAATAGAAAGAAAGGAGAAAACAGATATGAGTGGGCAAATTAAAATTTCAACTAAATAAAGTTGTGATAAAAAAATAGGAAGAGAGAAAATGAGAGATAGATAGAAAATAAAAAAGAAATGAGAAAACAAATATATGAGTGGGCAAATTAAAATTTCAACTAAATAAAGTTGTAATAAAAAAAAATAGGAAGAGAGAAAATAAGATATAGCTAGAAAATAAAACGCATTGAGAAATATAAGGATAAATAAATAAATACCATAGATATATAGGAATTATAGTCGTCCAAAACTTCAATAGAAAATTTATTAATTGTGTTATGTGATTATTGGTCCATAATTGATTCGAAATATCAAATTTGAGAATTTATTATTTATGAGATAATTAGATATATACTTTTACAAATTAATATGAAAACTATTTGTGAAAATTATTAAGTAATAAATTTAAAATAAAAAATTAAAAGGATATGTTCTCACCCCGTGCCCTGTTCAGTTTATTAATTATTATAATTATTGATTAATATTATATTTTAATATTTAGATTAAATTCGTTAATAATTATATTTGCATACTTATAAAAATTCAAAATATGTCACATTTTTTAACCCGTCTCTAATCTATATTAATTAATTATTATTAAATTATTTTATATTTTTATGTTTACATTAATTTTGTTAGTAATTACATTTACATACTTTGAAAAATTCAAAATGTGTCATACTCTCAATCCCTCTCGCATTGTGCTATTGTCTAATAAATATTAATTAATTATTAGTATATAATTTTATTTTATTTTATATTTAGATTGAGTTCATTACTAATGTTTAGTTACATACTCCAATTATTGCAAATATATCATAATTTACATATATAGAATATTTAAAATCTTAAAATTAAATTATTTCAATTTTTATTATAAATATAATTTATTTAATTATTTTCATAAATATTATTTTTTGTAATTAAAAAATTTCATATGTAATTTGTCTTTTAATTAAAATAATTAATTTAGATTTTTTTCCTACTAATTATATATGACTTATTTATGTTATTATATAGTAGGAGTATAAAAGAAAACTATTGAATTAGAAAAATATATATAAAAAAATTAAGTCAAGCTAAATATAATAAAAATAAAATATTAAATTAGACAAGATACAATAAAAGAAAAGTATTAAATTAGGTATAAATTAGGCTCGTATAATACATAAGCAATCAAAACACCAATTTTTTTTTCAGGATAAATATTCTATTATATTAAAACTCCTCATATAAAATCTTAGAATTTATTTTTTATCAATTATCAACCTAAATCTTAGAATTTTTTATTTTTTTTAATCAATTATTTACCTGTTTAGCTGGAGTGTTTTATTCAAACAGATCATTAGATCCGTTGTAGTCTTGGTTTTTTATTGGAATAGGGATGTATTGAGAAATTGTATGTTTATTTATGATGAAAGTTTTATTATATTAAATCTCAAGATTTTAGAATTTTTTATCAATTATTTACATGTTCAACGGGAGTGTTTTATTCAAATAAATATTGTGTTTTAGAGGAATATGAATGAATTGAGAAACGTTAGGGATTGGAGTAGGTAGGGAATGTTTTAATCAAATAAATCTTTATTAATTTTGTTTTTGTGTCGTGAATAAGAGAGATGAAGGAAAGGTAGGGAATGTTTTAATCAAATAAATCTTTATTAATTTTGTTTTTGTGTCGTGAATAAGAGAGATGGAGGAAAACTTTATGTTTATTTATTATTTAGGCGATGTGATGGAATTTATTTAGAATGAACATTTTTATTCTATTACGACTGAAAATAACTTTAACCGTCGTTAAAATACATAAATTAAATAATTTTTGTATAGAATAGAATCTTTGGAATAAATTTGTAGAAATTTCTAAAAAACTTGTAGAAATTTTTAATCAGTATTTTATAAGATTTTCTACTTTGTGTTAGTGATTTGCTTAGTAATATTATTATCTTTCTAATTAATCTTTCTTTACGTTTAAATTATTGATTTTATCAAATATTTTACAACTATATTTTTTTTTCTCTCATCTAATGATTCACATCTAATCTATCGTAGGGCACTCAGGTAGATTGAAAGTGTTTTGTTTTTTTAACTAATGATTCGCTAATAAAATAGGGTGGGAAGGTTTTTATTTTCAAATAAATTTTTAGATTTGTAATAGTTTTCTGACGCAGGAATAAAAGAGAGGAAATAGGAATAGGGGAAAAAAATAAATAAATAAATAGGCACATCTAATCTAATCTATCATATGACACTCAGTAGATTAGATTGAAAGTGTTTTTTTTTTTTACCTAATGATTCGCTAATAAAAAAGGTGGAGAGGTTTTTGTTTTCAAATAAATATATAGTTTTCGCTAATAAAATAGGGTGGAGAGATTTTTGTTTTCAAATAAATATATAGTTTACCCGAGATTAGGGGAAAGAGAAAAAATGCAAAAACAAATAAATAAACAACATCTCTCATACAAATGAAGAAAAGCATACAGAGATCCACGTGGAAGCAGCAAATCGCATTTGTATATTAAATTAGTAATATAGGGCGGATAGCATGGAATCTTACATATAATATCTGGACTTTAATTTTATATATTCGGGAAAATACGAAATTTAAAGCATATGTGTTGTTGATTTTTTTAGAGGTAGTGTGTAATTATTATATATTTGTTTTCACAATATCAATTTTGAAATTAATGGTTTACTTGCAGAGGATTAGGAAGTTCTGTAGGATAATAATGAGTAGGATGTTCATTTATGTATGTCATTCAGTAATATAGTATGGGATTTTGGGAAAAAATACAAGATTATAATTTGATGCTATGCAAAGATATCTGGGGTTAATTGAATTAAGGGTGGTACGACCTGTCGACCTGGCCTTAGTTGACCTGAAGAAGATCTGAGTTTTTCTGCGACGACTTAGAAAGACGAGTCGAGCTTCTCGAAGTGAGGAGAGCTCCTATGATCATTGGGGTCCGGAAAGGATAGACTGAGCCTATTTCATAAAACCCAGGAGATAGGTCACCTAGGTCACAAGAGGCTTAAACTTTGTAAAATTGACCTTAGGAAAGTGTTGCGGAAAGCGGTGGGTTACTTAGGAAGATCCGCCCTGACCAAGAACATTTTCTAAAACTCTTTGACCTGGATTCGAATTCAGGAAGAGGTATTGACTAGTTCAGGTCATCCAGAGAGAAATTAATCTATTTAGGTCATTTAAATAACGGTCCGAGATTCGCGGGCCTATTTCCGGGATCTCTGAATGGGTCCCTAACTAATTTGGGTTATAAATATATCAACCTAGAGAGGGAAAGGTAACACATTCTACACACGTCTGATTCAGATATTCATAAAATTGCGTAACTGAATTAAGTATCGGAGAGGATTCCACCGGAATTCTTCTGATGATCCTTTCTAACGTGCTTTTGTGGACAAGTCAGGTCAGCATCCAGGAGGAATCAAGTGTTCTTCAAACCAGTATTTTCCAGGCGAAATAATTGGTGCCGTCTGTGGGAAAAAGCGTGACCGGGTTAAGACGTGAGACAAAATCGATGGAAACAGACGGACTTAGGCAGAATCTGGTGGCGGGGTTGGGTGGCACGCCAAGTTCTACCACACCAATGCGGCTCCAGAAGTAGCAGAGCCATCAGCCGCAAGCAGACAAGGCACAACACAACCTCCTCAGGGAACGTCTTCACACAGAGATGAGAGGCCCGTGCATGATTCCTTTTTGCATCATATATCTGACCTTATCGGCAAAGCGGTGGCAGAGGCTGTGGAGAAAAAACTTGCAGAATTCTCTCTATCCCATCCCAAAGAAGGTCAGCCACCAGAAGCAGAAACGTCCAGAACCCCTCAACGTGCGACCAGAGCTCCTGGCCGAGAAGAAGAGGAGAGTTATTTTGGCTCGGACAATGATACTTCAAGCAAGAGTAACTCGGATATCACGGAGCAAATGCAGAACTTACACAAGGAAGTCAAACATAAGATGGCAGGTAATGTGGCAGGACAGACGTGGCAAAGCACCCCCTTCACAGAGAACGTCATGATGGACGATCTCTCAGCCTCTTACCGATCTTTAGGCTTTGAATACAATGGAACAACCAATCCGTGGGATCACTTGTGCCACTATGAAAATGCGGCCACCCTACATAAATTTTCAGATGTCGTGATGTGCCGAGTCTTCCCTACGACTTTTACTAAATTGGCTCAGCTCTGGTTCTGCCAGTTACCACCCCGATCTATAAGCAACTTCGACGAATTTAGCTCGGCATTTTTACACCAATTTACTAGCTGCATGAAGTATCAGAAAATGTCATTGTAACTATTCAGCCTGAAATAGAAAGAAGGAGAAGGCCTAAGAGGATAAAGCGTTTTACGGATGCTAAGTTGGAGGTACCATCAGCATCCGAAGAGCTCCTGATTAATGCTCTGGCTCAAGAGCTAAGGAGAGGTAAATTCTTCCAGTCATTTGTGGTTAAGCCAGCATAGACGTTTGGCGAGCTTCTGGAAAGGGCAGAAAAATATATCCATTTGGAAGAAGCCCTGAGACTGAAACATGATGGACATAGGCGGAGGGAGCGAGTTGACAAATATGAAAATACGCAGGTCTAGAATCCCAAAAGTGACCTAGGGGGAGGGCGACCGAGATTCGATCGGTACACACCCTTGGTTTCACCACAAGGCAAGATCCTTTAGGCCATTGAGCGACATCCCGACCTCAAATGTCCAAGAACGTACACCCAGAAGTGGAGAAGGGAAAAGTCTGATCGATTTTGTAGATACCATAACGAGTATGGTCATGATACTGATCAATGCACACATCTAAAGATGAAATAGAGCGGATGGTGCAAGCAGGGCACCTCAAAGAATTTGTGCGTGCAAAAAAGGAGGGATCCAAATCTGACCCTTATATGCGGGAGCGATACCAGACGGTCAGACATGAGCAAGAAGGTAGTTTTGGTAAAGGAAACATGGAGGACGAATCCCAGGTGGTTCAGGGAGAGATTCAGATGATCACGGGAGGCGCCTTGGACACACAATTGAAGCGCGCACAGAACAGTTACGTATGAGTGGCAAAAGATCTCCAGAGAAGAGCACAAGAGATCGGGCAATTAATCCCGAGCCCAAACATCTGCTGTTAGAACTATTACAACTGATGTCGAGCACTAAATAGGAACTATAAAAATGTAAGTCACAAAACTGGAAAAAGCAAAACAGAAAACAGAAATAAAATAAGTCGAGTCGAGAATTAATCTCTCTCCGCAAAACAAATTTGCCCCGGTAGTGTGTCTTCGGTTATGGCAAATCGTTCCCAAAGATAAAACGACTACGTCTTTGGTTTAACCACACCGTAAGAAACCAAAGCTCCGGCGAACTGGTCGAATATGGACTGAGCTATATAAAAGGAAAATATGCAGAAAAAAATGCTTGCAGAATGTTGTTATGTTTCAGATGTTCATGCGTATGGAAAGTGAAACGAACTGGAGCTACTCACCCTTTTATAGGTTTGCTACCTGGGAGGTTACAGCCTACTTAATGACGTCCTTAAAGGAGTCATTAAGTCATTCAAACAAGCAGTCATCTGGCAGCATGAACCTGGATGGGTTCAGCGTGCAGATACATTGCATGTTTGAATTCGAACGTTATGGAAACGTCTGAACGGTCAGGAGTTGAAATAACTTCTCAGGCATTTGAGAAAGTTCAAGGGTCAAACCGCACGTGGCTAAAAAGTAAGCTAGGGTTGAACCAAGACCAGGACCCCACTCGGACCATCACAATCGGACCAGCCAATTTGGACCAATTGCCCAAGACCTAAGACCCAAGTCCCAAGTCCCAGGCCCAGGACAAGGCCCAGGACCGAGGCCTGAGGTCCGGGCTCGGGCTCGGGCTCGGATCCGCTCAGCTTCGTCGAAGGCGGACTGTCGAACCCAAGTCCAAGAGCCCGCGTGAGCTTCGTTTACACAAAGCCCACAACACTCTATGACCCACTTGACTCGGATTTAGGGGCATCAAGGCGTGGAACGAGGCTCTGTTGACCAAAGCCTTATGGAACATCCACAACAAAAAGGACACTCTTTGGTTCGGTGGGTGCACAACATTTACTTGAGGAACTGCACCTTGTGGCAATGGACCACGAGTCGAGAGGACTCGCCACTACTCAAAGGATTGCTGCGCATTAGGGACAAGCTTTGCGCCCGGGAAGGGACGGTCGAGGCTGCCGTCCAAAGGATTCAGAGTTGGGACAATGGGAGCGGGRTCAGCATTGCCAAGGCCTACGATTACTTTCGGGARGTCGGYACTAAAAAGCACTGGGCAYCCGATGTTTGGAATGCTTGTGTCACTCCGAAACATGCTTTCACCTTGTGGCTCGGCATCAAGCAAAGGCTTCTTACGAGGGACCGATTGCACTACCTTGATATTGACAAGGCTTGCGCCTTTTGTGGCCTTGTGGACGAATCAGTGCAGCACATCTTTTTCGAGTGCACTTTCAGCGGGGCAATTTGGAGGGGCATTCGGGACTGGATAGGCATCAGACGATCCATGACGACTATTGCTAGCGCCTTGAAGTGGATCAAGAAAGAAGGTAGGGGCACCACTTGGCACGGCAAGGCCAAGCGCATGGCACTAGCGAGCACCATCTACCACATATGGACAGCGAGGAACCGGCAGATTTTTGAAGGCTTGTCCCCACAAGTAACCGACATCGTTTTTAAGATCAAAACGCAAGTGTACAAGGCCATGTTCATTTTTTATCCCGATGTACTAATTCATTTCGAACATGTAGCTAGGTGTGGTTGATTTGTAGCTTTTCGCTTGATGTACACCTGGGTATGCCCAGCGTATTTTGTATTACCTACTATGTAGTGCCCATTTTTGATCTAATATAATTTACATTTCGATCAAAAAAAAAGAAATGTAATCATTTTTAAACTCTCTTCCACATTGACTAACCTTCAATGTGGGATAACCGATAAAGCATTAAAGCAAACCGTTCAACTTCCAAGCATTATTTCTCACTCACCAATAAATGGATTTGAGAAATTCAAAATGCTACGATTATCTACACGACATGTAGATTAATCTTATATAATTCATTAACATGAATTCTCACTGTACCATTTAATTAGAATTAATCCAATTTACAACAATCCCCCAGATGAGTGAGAAACTATAAAAAATAAAATGCATGAATGCAAATACATAGCTCAGTCCTTAAGAGACAATAGAGAATAGGGATAGGTGGATTGTGGCCTTGAACCCTCCTTAGTTAATACTACCGAGCATACCGGTGGATTAGTGAACAAAATTCTTGAACTATTCCCCTTTATGTATACTAGACAATAGTACCAACCCTCTAAGGTCTCAAAATTCTTCCGTTCTCACGCTTGTGTCCGTTTCTGGCCATGGACAACTTCTTTGGATTCATAAGCTTTAGTAGAAGCGGCCCTCACTTCTCGCTTACATAGGTGATTCTTCAAATCAGTATTCTATCATACTCAAGTCAAAGTCCTGCACAAGAATCATTAAAAATCAGAGATTTAACCTCACCACATGACAGATTATAAACTCTACTTTTGCCGTAAAGGAATAGGGTCGTAGAGTTTTACTTACCCAGACTTTTGCAGTTTAGTTCTCCCAATGAACCAAGTTTGTGGGATCGCCACTCATCATGGTTGGGTTTCCACTACAATCATCTTTAAGATGTGGATTTCACTCCCATTCCTTCAAGAAACTTGTACATCTGATCTCGAGCTATGTGTCATAAATCGGGATGAATTCGCCGGAGCTAATGGAATTAGGGCACAGATGGAGGAGAAATGCGACGGGCCAGATTTGGGAAAGGAGATAGAAATGTATTGATAGGGTCAACGGGTCTAATGCGGTTTTGGATACGGTTTGGATTGGGTTCCGGAGCTCCGTTGGGCCAATTGGGATTAAATTGTCTAGTGGGCTTGCGYCCCATTATTGCTGATTCAGTTTTTAATTAATTTTCAGCCCATTATTAGTTTTGGCTTTATTTAAGTTGTTAGAGATATTTCTACCGGGTGAAAGGGATTAAGGGACATGTGTACCTGGTCCCCCCCAACTCTATGTTATATTTTGGCCAATGAAGAAATGAAAACATTAAGCAAAAAATTACAGTCTCATCTATTTATCTAATTCTCTCACCTCTCCCTTCCTCTCCAAGCTATTCTCAACTTTTATATTACAATTCCTATTACATTGCAGCTATTGCCCATAAAATATATATATAAATTAATATACATAATAACAGTATATTACACTATGTTCTTAGTGAATGGATCCACTAGATTATCTATTGACCTTACGTAGTCAACTGAGATAATCCCGCTCGATAACATATGTCTTACGGTGTTATGTCTCCGAAGAATATGTCGAGACTTGCCGTTAAACAAACCACTTCTTGCCCTTCCAATAGCAGCTTGACTGTCGCAGTGAAGCATAACCGGCAGCACGGGTTTCTCCCAACATGGAATATCTTCTAAAAAGTTACGAAGCCATTCTGCTTCTTCACCCGCTTTGTCCAAAGCGATGAACTCAGATTCCATGGTGGATCGGGCTATACATGTCTGTTTAGTGGATCTCCAAGAAACAGCTCCTGCCCCTATTACAAACACATATCCACTTGTAGACAAAGAGTCCTTTGTATCGGATATCCAGTTTGCATCACAGTAACCTTCAAGTACCCTGGGGTGTCTACCATAATGTAGCCCAAAGTTCAGAGTATACTTTAAGTATCTCAAAACTCTCACAAGTGCTTTCCAGTGTTCTCCACTTGGGTTGCTTATATATCGACTCAGTTTGTTTACCGAGCAATCTAGATCAGGTCTTGTACAATTGGAGATGTACATCAAACATCCGATGATACTAGCATAGTCCTTCTGAGCAGCAGGGTCACCTCTATTCTTACTTAAGTGAACGTCGAGTTCCATAGGTGTCTTTGCTGGAAGACTATCGTGTGCATTGAATTTCTTGATCACTTTCTCAATGTAATGAGATTGTGATAAGACAATCCCATCTGGAGTTCTTATGATTCTTATGCCAAGAATAGTGTCCGCAACTCCCAGATCCTTCATGTCAAAATTTCTTTTTAGCATGAGTTTCGTCTCGTTAATCACTTGTAGGTTGCTACCCATGATTAACATATCATCTACATAAATACATACTATAACAAATCTGTCATTAGTATTCTTAATGTATACACACTTGTCGCACTCGTTTATCTTGAAGCCATTTGACATCATCACTTCGTCAAATTTCAAGTGCCATTGTAAAGGTGCTTGTTTCAAGCCATATAATGACTTAACCAGTTTGCATACCTTTCTTTCTTGTTCAGGTTTAACAAAACCTTCGGGTTGTTCCATGTAAATTTCCTCTTCTAAATCGCCATTTAGAAAAGCTATTTTCACATCCATTTGGTGAATCTCAAGATTGTGCAAGGCAGCAATCGCTAGAAGCACCCGGATAGAGGTAATTCTCGTCACAGGAGAGTATTTATCAAAGAAATCATAACCCTCCTTTTGGAGAAATCCTTTCACGACCAAACGAGCTTTATACTTATCGATAGATCCATCGGCTCTGAACTTTCGTTTCAGAATCCATTTACTTCCTAAAGGTTTACAGCCTTTAGGTAAATCAGTTAGAATCCACGTATGGTTCTGCATGATCGAATCGATCTCGCTCTGTACAGCTTCCTTCCAAAATGAACTATCAGTTCGTGAGAAAGCTTCTTTCAGTGAATTTGGTTCTTCATCCAAGAGAAAAACCACATAGTCAGGACCGAAGTCCTTAGCAACTTTAGCTCGAGTGCTCCGTCTAGGAGTTAGAGCTTCAAGTTCTGAACCGGGTCGTTTGCGAGACTTAGGTTCAACCCCCACAAGTCCGTGACTTGTAGTTCCTTCAGCATTACCAGTATCTGAACTGGATGCACCTTTATCCTTACAAGGATAGATGTCTTCAAAGAATATTGCATTCCTTGACTCAATGGTGGTTCCGACATTCATGTCCGGAACATCCGACCTATGGATTATAAATCGATAGGAGCTGCTATTTAGTGCATAACCAATAAAATACAATCAACCGTTTTAGGTTCGATTGTCACTTGTTTCGGTAGAGGCACTTCTACCTTCGCTAAACACCCCCACACTTTGAGGTATTTATAAGAAGGTTTCCTTCCTTTTCACAACTCATAGGGAGTTTCGTCCCTACCTTTAAGTGGAATTTTATTGAGGATATAGTTAGTTGTTAAAACAACTTCCCCCCACATGTTCTGCGGTAACCCAGTACTAATCAACAACGCATTCATCATCTCTTTCAAAGTACGATTCTTGCGTTTTGCAACTCCGTTCGATTGAGGTGAGTACGGAGCTGTAGTTTGATGAATTATGCCACTTTCGTTGCACAACTCCTCAAACGGAGCTACGTATTCCCCTCCTCTATCACTCCGGATAGATTTGATTTTGCAGTTAAGTTGATTTTCGGCTTCATTTTTTAAGTTCTTGAAAGCTTCAATAGCCTCATCTTTACCTCTCAAAAGATAAAGGTAACAGTATCTTGTGCAATCGTCAATGAAAGTAATAAAATACTTTTTACCACCTCTAGTTTGCACAAACTTTAAATCACATACATCCGTGTGAATTAATTCTAAAGGTTCCGTGCTCCTTTCTACCGATTTAAACGGTAATTTAGTCATTTTTGCTTCTACACAAATTTCACACTTACTTTTATTAACAAATTCATTTACCTTAAGTAAATTGAGATTTGACAAACGTTTTATTGCATTTAGATTAACGTGGCCTAATCTACAATGCCATAAACTAGAGCACTCAGTCAAGTAAGAGGAATCAGAAGCAATTTTATTAATGACTTATTTTGGGCGTATAGCCATTACACTTAGTTTGAACAAACCATCTGTAAGGTAACCCTTACCTAGAGGTGTCCCAAACTTAGACAATACAAACTTATTAGCCTCAAATACAAGTTTAAATCCATGACTAACTAGTATTGAACCAGAGACTAAGTTCTTCCGGATGTCCAGAACGTGCAGCACCTCATTCAGAGTGATCTCCTTGCCGGAAGTCATTTTGAGGACAACTGTACCAGTACCAGCAACTTCCGAAGAAGCTTGATTTCCCATGTTCAACTTCCTTCCCTCACAAGGAAGGTATTTGGAGAACAAGCTCCGATCAGCACACACATGGGCGGTTGCAGCAGTATCGATGAACCATTGACCGCAGTTCTCGATCATGTTAGCTTCTTCAGTGATAACCGCAATGAGGTCATCCTTAGTCAGCTCTCTCTCGGCTATGTGTGCGCTCAGCCTAACCTTCTTTTGCTTTGGCTTGCGGCATTCCTTAGACATGTGTCCAGTATAACTACAATTGTAGCATTTGCCTTCGAACTTCTTAGAAGAAGGAGCTTTAGGCTTCGAGTTGCCGGGAGGCGGCCTCTTCTTCGAGTTGTTTCCTCGTTCAAGCAAGTTCACTCGAGGTTCATCCGAAATTTTCAAATTCTTGTATTGAGCTCGAGCTTCGGACTCAATTCGCACCTTCCGGATAACATCTTCAAGAGACATCGCCTTTCGTTTATGTTTGAGGTACGTCTTGAAGTCTTTCCAGTTTGGTGGAAGCTTATCAATCATGGCAGCTGCCGTGAAAGCATCCGGAAGAATCATCCCCTCGGCGTGGACATCATTCACCAGCATTTGGAAATTTTGAACTTGTTCCATAACCAGGCGAGAGTCCACCATCTTGTAGTCCATGAAGTTCGTGACTACAAATTTTCTAGTTCCAACCTCGTCGGAACTGTATTTTTTCCCAAGTGCCTCCCAGATTTTCTTGGAGGTCTTTACATCCGAGTAAACATTACTCAGGCTATCTTCTAGACTACTTAAAAGAAAACCTTTACACAGATAGTCCCCATTGTGCCAATTATCGAAGGTAGCGTGAACATGGAAACTAGTCTCTTCCTTGTCCGGAATAGGTGGTTCGTCTTCTTTCACGAAGTTAGCGAAACCAAGCATCGTGAGGTAGAATAGCATCTTTTGTTGCCACCTCTTGAAGCCTTATCCATTGAATTTTGGAGGCTTCTCCGCCGCCGCGGGCATGATCCGTGACGAGTGCACCGGCGCGTTCATCGTTGGTACAAAAGTCCCCATCGAAGCCGTTGAATGGGTATTCAAAATAGTTGAATCTGTTTGGGGAGCAGTTGCAAACAAATTTAGAACCGAAGTTCCCGTCATCCCAATGGGATGGGTCACAGCCGGAGCTGACATATTTTGGACCGAAGTCCCTATCCCAAAAGGGATCGTTCCAACAGCCGAAGCTATGGATGGGTTCGACTGGGTCATGCGCTTCGTCAGCGTCTTGAGTAAGAAATCGAGTGTTCCTGGGTTGAGAATGATCTCAGCCCGAGTAGTTTTCAAGATTGGCGTAGACATGCCAATTGTCGTGGTGTTCGTGTCTGCGGGGGCAGTGGTTGTCGCCGAAGTGGTGGAGGTGATGGCCGGAATAGTGTCGCTCGTCGGAGTGCTTGAGGTTGACATCTTTTTCCAGTCAGGGATATTACAACTTACAAATTAAAAATTACAAAAAAAATTCATTTTGCGATTGTTAGAACTATTACAACTGATGTCGAGCACTAAATAGGAACTGTAAAAATGTAAGTCACAAAACTGGAAAAAGCAAAACAGAAAACAGAAATAAAATAAGTCGAGTCGAGAATTAATCTCTCTCCGCAAAACGAATTTGCCCCGGTAGTGTGTCTTCGGTTATGGCAAATCGCTCCCAAAGATAAAACGACTACGTCTTTGGTTTAACCACACCGTAAGAAACCAAAGCTCTGGCGAACTGGTCGAATATGGACTGAGCTATATAAAAGGAAAATATGCAGAAAGAAATGCTTGCAGAATGTTGTTATGTTTCAGATGTTCATGCCTATGGAAAGTGAAACGAACTGGAGCTACTCACCCTTTTATAGGTTTGCTACCTGGGAGGTTACAGCCTACTTAATGACGTCCTTAAAGGAGTCATTAAGTCATTCAAACAAGCAGTCATCTGGCAGCATGAACCTGGATGGGTTCAGCGTGCAGATACATTGCATGTTTGAATTCGAACGTTATGGAAACGTCTGAACGGTCAGGAGTTGAAATAACTTCTCAGGTGTTTGAGAAAGTTCAAGGGTCAAACCGCACGTGGCTAAAAAGTAAGCTAGGGTTGAACCAGGACCAGGACCCCACTCGGACCATCACAATCGGACCATCCAATTCGGACCAATTGCCCAAGACCCAAGACCCAAGACCCAAGTCCCAAGCCCAGGACCCAGGACCGAGGTCTGGGCTCGGGCTCGGGCTCGGGCTCGGCTCCGCCGAAGGCGAACTGGCGAACCCAAGTCCAAGAGCCCGCGTGAGCTTCGTTTACACAAAGCCCACAACACTCTTTGGCCCACTTGATATACATTAAAGAAATGTAATCATTTTTAAACTCTCTTCCACATTGACTAACCTTCAATGTTGGATAACCGATAAAGCATTAAAGCAAACCGTTCAACTTCCAAGCATCATTTCTCACTCACCAATAAATGGATTTGAGAAATCCAAAATGCTAAGATTATCTACACGACACGTAGATTAATCTTATATAATTCATTAACATGAATTTTCGTTGTACCATTTAATTAGAATTAATCCAATTTACAACATCTGCTTTGGGTCAGAGGATGAAGATGGCATCCTGTCATCTCATATAGATGCTATGGTAATAACATCTACAATTTCTAATTATAATGTGCGAAGAATCTTTGTCGATACGGGTAGTTCTGCAGACATTTTATTTTATGACTATTATAGAAAATTAAATTTAGACCTAGAATTGGAAGAGGTGGAAACATCATTAGTTAGATTTGTCGGGGGATCTCTACGACCATTAGGGACGGTCAGTCTGCTAGTATGGTTGGGGGAAAATCTGTTCAGAAATACTAAATCGGTACGTTTCCTTATGGTAGACGCGCCATCCTCTTATAATGCCATGATGGGGCGACCATCTTTGAGTCAATTTCAAGCAGTGGTCTTCGTGTACCATATGAAGATGAAATTTATAGCTCGAGAAGGAGTTGGAGAAGTTAGAGGAGATCAATATGCATCGCGACGGTCGTACGTGGAAACCATCAAGAGAACCGAAGAGGAGAGAACAACCTAAAAGGGCCAGAATAGAAAATGTGGTACAGGAGCCATCTCGAGATGAGGAAAATTTAATGACAGTGGAAGTGATTCTGGGAGATAGCATTAGAGTTTTTCGGGTAAGGACGAAATTAAGTCCGAAAATTTTGGTGGAGTTAGTGGCTTTCCTGAGAAGCAATGTCGATGTCTTTGTGTTGTCTCCTCAGGATCTTGTAGGCATCGACCCAGGGATAGCTGGACACCGCCTCAATATCAACCCTACAAACTGATAAAGCAAAGGAAGCAAAATTTTCGCCCTGAAAAGGAAGCAATAATTCAAGCTGAAGTGGAAAAGCAGTTGCAAGCAAAGCACATACAGGAGATACAATTCCCGAAATGGCTCTCCAATGTCGTGCTAGTACCAAAGACAGAGGAGAATTGGCTCTCCAATAAATAATAAATATTTATTGTTTATTATTATATTAATTTATATTTATATTTAAATTAAATTCATTACGAATAGTTAGTTACATACTCAGATTATTACAAATAAATCATAATTTCCCTATATAGAATATTTAAAAGTCCAAAAGTAAATTATTTCAACTTTGATTATTAAAGCTTATTTAAATACTTTCATAATTAAGTTTTAAAGAAAAGCTACATGCAGAGAGAGGCTTAAGAATTTGTTCAGGAAAATGACGTAAATTGACAAAAAAGCCCTCAATTTCCCCAACCCACAAATATATGTTAAAATTTTAAAAAAAAAAATCCAAACCTAACCTAACCACACTTTTTCTCCTGTCGCCTCTCGCACTTCTCAATTTCCCCTACCACCTCTCACACTTCTCCTCTTTTGTGCCAACCCTAACCATACAAAATTGGGGATCGAAATCGAAAGATTCATTCAAATTAAAGTTCCAAACCTAGCAAAAATCAATCTTTCCATATTGTTGAAAGAAGCTACCCATCCGAGATCTTACGAGAATTGAGCTTTGAAGTTGTCCAAATTAGTTTGAGAATCCAATAGAAGGTGAAATCTCAATCTTTATTCACCAAAGATCGACAATCCAAAGCGAAAAAGAGTAAGATTTTTTTTTTTTGAATTTTCTTGAATCTTAGTCATCATACACAAAAGTAATGTAGTTGAATATAGAACAGAAAATGTATTACAGTTTATAACTTTACCGAATGGGGCTAATTCATTTTCCTTTGAAATTATTTAATATAAAAGCTTTTGCAATGTGCTTTGAACATTTTTGTCTATATTGCTTTTCCAGTTTCCTTAGGTATTTTTACAAATAAAATGGCCAGATGATTTAGCATAAGTCTGTTTACTTTTAATCATTTTTTAATATTTAAGTCATTTATATTATACAAATTGCTTTCTACACAAAAGTATTTTTTGAACTTATTTTACTACTCAATTTTACACAATTTTAGTTTTTACAATTTATCTTTCTCACACGTTCAATGGTTTAGGTCTTTTTCTGGGGGTGGGGCTGGTGAAGATGTTACTGCCTTCATTTAGCTCATCAAATTTAGTTTTTTTTTCAATTAGTGTCTTAAATTTTCAGATAATAAAATCTTAATTCTTGGATTTATCGAACAAAATGCCAGTCCGTGTTTGAGTTCGGACTAGAATTCTGATCGAAGTGAACAAAGAATTAATAAGCTTATTTGTTTCTAACCCATCGGACCAGTCCTTTCAAATTATTCTGATTCGTTTGCTTAATAAATTCGAGTTGGAAATTAAAATTAAGTTTGGAGGTCTTATACTTTGTTTGTTGCAGGTTATTGTATTTGGAGGTCTAAAATGGGAGTGAAAAATACTGGTATGTGTTTACATTGTCGTTCTCGTAGACACGAAACATACACTTGCAATAATAAGAAAAATTGTTCCGACTGTAAAATTGGTTGGAGATAATGTTTCATTGTTGAGAAGGACTCCAAATATAAAGGGAAATTATTTTACACTTGCACAAGGAAAATTTCCAATGAATGTAGCTATTGGAATTTGAATGGCCCTCCGAATAAAGAAGACCCCGCCTACGATGAAGGAGAATCAAGCAATAGAGAGAAGCAAGATGAGGACTTTAATATGCCAAAAAAAGATGGATGATCTCTCATCGATGGTGGAAAAATGCGTTAATATTACGAAAACAAGAAACATCGATATCTCACTTAAATTATATGGGTTTACATTCCGCTAGAGAAATGAATGACCATGTTGTGGTTTAATGTAACCTATTATTGTCTATAAGTGTTTTTTTTTAATGTAAGATTTTTTTAATTATTTTTCATCTTTTTAACATCTTTAATGTATTTTTTTTTCTTTGATTTTTTAACTTGTTGCATCACTAATTCTCAAAAACGAACTTGTAAATGCAAGTGATAGTACAATGCAAGTGAAGATTTGAGTTGAGATTGAGAAAAATTGGGTATATAAATATGCCATTACTTAAAGAGCAAATACACCACAGAGAACAACTCATTATATTCAAATGTCATTGCTTAAAGAGCAGACACACCAAAACTATATTATTTCGGCAATTATTATTCAGTTGCTAAATCAACAAAAGTTGATCGAGATAAATAATTCTAAATAGACAAATAGAGAAGCATTTAAAGACATAACTATCCACAGTGCATTGAAAAAATCCCAAGTTACGACCAAACGTAACAAAGTATGACATAGTTTTCTTTCACAAGTCGCACCAACAACATTCATTTATAAACATAAAATCTTCGACTACTAATCCTCTGGAAAATTACTTCCCGTTGATGCACCCCCATTAATCATGGTTTTTTTCTTTGATGAAACCTGCATCAAAGACAACCTAATAAGTACACGTAGTGATACGATAGAATGAATAACAAATATAAGTATCGTACCCTTTTCTTCTTTGAATTCTTCTCAAGGGATCCTTTTAACCAATTTTTCCTTGGGGCCCCCCTACGCTTTACCAATGGTGGATCGAGAATATTAGATCTCTCTTCTTCCCGGTTAGTATGTGGACCATTATTTGATGGGAAAGGTCCGTCAATAGCCACGCCATGTCACTCTCCATGGAGGGATGGGTGAGAAATTAAAAATTCATGCATCTTTTGTTCTAGTAATTTGATTATACTATCACAATATTCTTTATCAATGGAAATCATTTCTGACATACTCGTCGTGACGCTCAACAACTTGTATTGCCTTTCTTTTTCTGGGGTAACGTCCGACCACTATCTCCAACTATAATCTTCGAATGCGCCCTACATACGTTCTTCCTCCAGCGTCCCAATACGTATCTTTCATGAACCTCATGAGTGTCCAAGTCAACCAAAACCTTTAAAGAGTGTCTACAAATAATTCCTCGAAACTCAAACAAGTTGCAATTACATGACACAATCAAGTTTTCCCTTACAAATGATACAATAAACTCCCTACGTTTCCAGTGGTTAGTACACAATTCAACCAGCTCAGATACGTGGTATATCACCCTGGATGATCATTCTCCACCCCATCAATCCTAAAATAAGAAATTTCAATCATTTCCTTTTGAAGTTCTTTTTGAAAATTCTTATTAGTATATGCTTTTTGAAATTGTTTTTCTATCCCGAAATGAGTAGCACATCAAACACTTGTACTTAATGGCTTATGATCAGCCTTAACCTCCTTCTCTATCTTCTTTCTTATTGCTCGACAAACTGCATCAGAGATGTTCTCCAGTTTACAAAATCTTTGAAGAACGCATTCACTTCTTTGATTAGTAAACATCCCAGCCCAAAAACTAGTCTTGAGATAACATGGAACCCAACGAGCTCTCTCAGAATACATATCTTCACACCATTTGAGATCCCCAAATTGGTACTTATCAACTAACTCTTCCCATGCGTCCTCAAACTCATTCGGAAATTGACTATGATAAACCGTTACCTTAATTTGTTTGAACGGCCTCTGAATTTCTTAGGCAACTTTTTCATTATATGCCATAAACACCACCTGTGAATGGTATTTGGGAACAATTGGGGAATTGCAGCCTTCATTACCAAGTCTTGGTCGATAATTAAACCAATAGGTGCTTTCTCTCATACATTCAAGCCACGCAGAAAATACCCAAATAAATGAATCAGTATCCTCAAATGTTAACAATCCACATCCCAACAATATAGACTGTCCATGATGGTTTAAACCAATAAATGGGGCAAAAGGCATCTGATACTCGTTCACTAAATAGGTTGTATCAAATGAGACAACATCTCCAAACTCTTTATATGCTTCTCTTGACCTATTATCAGCCCAAAATACATTAAGCAATCTTCCCTCTTCATCCATATCAATGTCAAAGTAGAACCCAGGACATTACGATTGCATTCGCCTAAAATAGGCCTGAAGAGTAGCGGCATAACTTTCCCCTAATCTGAGCTTCCGAGACTTATTTGAGTAATTCCAACAATCTCTCTCGTTGCACGTGACATTCTCATAACCTCCCGCGTCAATAGCAATTGCCTCAAACGTCTTACATACTCGTATCCCTGCCTTATCGTTCATATCAAGTTGCCTCTTCACAAGTGGGTTCATTCGACGATTACATTCATATAACCTAGACTTAGTTGGGCTGAGAATATGATTATGCTCGATTGACACCTTGCTTATAGGTCATACCTGATTTGTACATATTTGTATGTGATTTTTATGTGTTTTTACTTTGCATATTATGTGTTTTTTTGGGTTTTAGGTTTCTATTGTTCTCGTTTCTTTTCTTTTTAGTATTTCTCATTCTTATTTAATTTTATGTTTTTCTTCTTTATTTTATAAGTAATAGTCTCATTATGTTTAATTTTCCCTTTTAGCTTCGAGACGACGAAGATTAGACGAGCAAAGTGCTGAGATCACACTTGGTACAAGTCAGACACTGGGTTACCCAGTGTCCGAGTCCTGCCGCCTACACCTGATCACGTTGACGCCGGGAGATGCCCGCGTCGATCGATGCTAGGTCAACGCTCAGCTTCAGTAGCGTCGTTCCTAGTTCCGTCGATCGACGCTAGGTCTGGTCGACGTGAGCATCCTGGCTCGCGTCGATCGACGCACCTGCGGTTGAGCGGTTTTTGTTGGAAAAATATGTAAATACCGGGGGGTTCTTCATTTAAATCGTCAGACATCTTAGGGGTAAGGTTGATATACGTCCAGAAACTCAAGCCCCTTCCCATTTCACATTAGAATTGATATTTTGTTCGAAGATCACGTTGAAGACTCGTTTCTAAGTTTATCATCGTTTATGGTCATTGTTCGTCGCTGAAGTTTGATTGATTGATGTGTATCTTAGATGAACAATAAATATTCTGCATTTTTAATTTGCTTTTGATTTATTTTTCTTAGTTTGTATGTTACTTTGACTTGTTTTAGTTTAGTAATTCCAGTACATTCAATTCGCTAGTTTTAAATCATGATGTTTTCTCACTTAGTCTCTTATGCTTTCAATTAGGTTAAATGTTCAATTAGGTTTTTAATAATTGAATGCTTTTTTTTTTAATTCGTAGTTCTAGAAATCTTTTCCGAAAATGGATCGTGTGTTTAAATATAAAACTGTTGAACAAACATTTATCGACGCCGATTGCAATTCCTCGTGATTCGACTCGAGTCAGCTTATCTCCTACAATAGCTCCGTTCTCTTGCGGACGAGCTTTTTATTTTAAAGTAAAAAAGTTTGATTCAAAATTTGGCGCCGTTGTCGGGGAATTGACAAAGGCTATCCAAAAATGTTTGTTAGTTTATGTTCTGTTTAGTTCATTTTATTGTGTCTTTTTATCTCGATTGTTTTAATTTGTTTGTTAGTGGATGCAAGGACGTAGGTCTTTTGGTGGAGAAGTAGTACCTTTGATTGACAACATTCACAGGGTAAATCGAGCAAGACTCTCATCGATAGCGGAAACATCGATGGATTCATCCGGATCAAACCCTGCAGAACCGAACCAACAGGAACCTCAAAATGAACAGCAAAATATACCAAATCCACCACCGTTCAATCAAGATCATTTCAATCAACAAGTTAACAATCAAGGCTTACATCTGAATCAGCAACAAGTGCCTTATTTCTTTCATCAACAACAGTTCAATCAACAAAAACAACATCATCCTCGAGGCCCGTACATGCCTTTTAATAGGCCGTTCGGTCAACATAAACCTCATCCGGCTCGTATGCGTGAATTTTCTCGGCCCGTAATTGGACCATCTACATCATGCATTCGCCTAGGCCCAACGGCCCGAGATTATGAACTCAAAGCCATTCATTTCAATCTTTTGCCTACTTACCACGGGCGTCTTAACGAAGACCCGATAACGTTCATTAGGAAATTTTATTCGGTCATCCAAACCTTTCCATTACAAGGACTTTGTGAAGATCAGTTGAAGATGAGATGTTTTCCGTATACGTTAAAAGACAAAGCGGAGACTTGGTTTTTGTCGTTGGAGCCTGATTCTCTTACGAATTGGGACATGGTGTATGATCGCTTCATGGGGAAGTATTATTCGAATCAAACAATGGCTCAACTCCGAGTCAAGATAGCGTCATTCAATCAAACGGATGGAGAAACGTTCCATGAAGCTTGGGAACGTTTTAAAGAATTGTTAACACAATGCCCACATCATCATTATCCACCCGAGCTCGTTAATCAATTCTTTTATGATGGGCTTATTCTTACTTTTCAGTATATGGTGGACAATGCAGCAGGGGGAGAGATTGGATCACGAACCGCTCAAGAAGTTTAGGACATATGCGAGTCAATAAGTTATAATTCTCAACAGAAAAGCTCATGGCCAAGGAAGGTAGTTGTTCATGAAATTGAGATGTCACATTCATCCCCTGATGATACACAGATACTTGTCGAGTTAACAAGACAAGTGGCCTCGCTGCAAACTCAAAACACGCTTTTATCTCAAGGCATACCTCCATCATCAGAAACGTGTGGCATTTGTGGAGTGTATGGACATGGCGTGAATGTATGCCAAACAACGTATGAGCAGCCTGGAGGAGCCAACGAACAAGCATTCGCTGTATAAGGTTATCAAACAAATCAAGCCGGGCAAGGGTATCAAAACCCTAATAAACGCAACAATAAACCTTATTGGTGGAGAGATCGTCCAAATTTCTCATGGTCGAATCCTAATAATGCGGCGAATCCGATACCGAACCAAAGGCCACAAAATAACTTTGTTCCCCAACAACCATATCAACAACAATGGGGACAGGGTCAATTTTCATCCTCAACTCGACCAATGCAACAATCATAACCGCAAGGACAAGGTCAAGTACCATTTCCTCCAAGTTCAAGTACCTTTGCCTCCACCACCACCAACTCAAGCACCCGTTTCACCAATACTTGAGGAGACTTTGCATACGTTTATGCAACGCACTGACTCAAATTTTCAACGCACTGAGTCGAATTTGATGCGTAATGACAAACGGATGGATAAGCTTGAGACGGACCTTGGCCAACTTGCCAAGAAAGTAGGAAAGAATGAGCAGGGAAAGTTGCCGAGTCAATCTTCACAAGCCCAAGAAGTTACAGTGCTTCGGAGTGGACGAATTGTGAATAATAATGTTGCATCTTCCGATGAGTATTCCTCCAATTCACAAATTCCAAATAAAGGAGAAGGAAGGAAACCAAATGTGAGAGAAGACGAGGAGACATCCATTCCTAAAACACTGGATAATGTTGAAAAGGACGTCGAGCCTACAAAGACTCTTCACAAGGCCTCTATCCTTATCGGCCTCCCATTCCATATCCAGGTCGTCTTCGAGGAGAAAAGCAAGATAAGCAATTTCTTGATCTTTATAACATGCTTTCCAAAGTTAATGTTAATTTGCCTTTGCTCGATGTTATAAGAAACATTCCCGCTTATGTCAAGTTTTTCAAAGACTTGGCATCAAAAAAAAGAAAATCTTCTGAAAATGACAAATTTTGTATTTCAAATGCGGCGAGCGTCATCTTACGAAATCCTCTTCCCCCAAAATAAAGTGATCCTGGGAGTTTTTGTATTAAAATTACTTTGGGAAATGGAAAAGAAACTCGGGTTATGCTTGACCTTGGGGCGGGGATCAATTTAATGCCTTCGTCTATTTTTGAACAGTTTGATTTAGGTGCTCTTAAGCTGACAAAGATGCAACTTCAATTAGCAGACCGGTCGGTAAGATACCCAAAGGGGATTGTCGAGGATGTCCTTGTGCAAGTTGGGAACCTTATTGTACCCGTTGATTTCGTAATTCTAGATGTGGGTGAAATTCGAGATGATAACCGAGAGCATACGATTTTGTTGGGTCGACCCTTTATGGCCACAACCAACACGTTGATTGATGTGAAGAATAGGAGCATGACTTTGTCCGTGTTGGACGAATCAGTCACATTTTCTATCCATGATTTTCATGCTACTCCATCTTCGTCCATGAACACCGAGTGTTCATTCGTGGATTACATTGATTTTATTGTGCAAGACAAGTTTGAAGAGTACTCTAACTTCCGTAACATTCTCGATCATTCCGATGACTCATGGCTCGCCGAGGACGACGATTGGCTTGAGCCTAATTCCGAGGGGGTGATTGACCTTTGTGAGCTTGAAACTGAGAAACCAGATATTGAGCCGAAATTCGAGCTTAAAACTCTTCCAAGTCATCTCAAGTACGTTTTCCTTGAGGAAGGCGAGAAGAAGCCGGTGATCATTTTTGCCGAGCTAGCCAAAGCGGAAGAAGAAGCATTAATTGGTATTCTTAGAGAATCCCAAGGAGCTATTGGTTGGAGTTTGGGAGACATTAAAGGGATAAGTCCAGCCACATGTATGCATTATATTGTGCTGGAAGAGGGAGCAAAGCCAGTTCGAGAAGGTCAGCGCCATTTAAATCCTACTCTAATGGAGGTTCTGAAGAAGGAGATTTTTAAGTTGATCGACGAAGGGATCATCTTCGCTGCACCCGATAGCGAATGGGTGAGCCCCGTCCATGTTGTGCCGAAGAAAGGTGGGATCACGATAATCGAGAATGACAAAGGGGAGATTGTGCTGACACGGTTGACTACGGAATGGAGGATGTGTATTGACTTCCAAAAGCTTAATGCCGCTACACGGAAGGATCATTTCCCACTACCTTTCATCGACCAATTACTTGACAAGTTGGCCGGACATCAATATTATTGTTTTCTTGATGGGTTGTCCGGATACTATCAAGTTGCCATCGCGCCAGAGGATCAAAAGAAGATGGCGTTTACTTGTCCATTTGGGACCTTTGTTTTCCGGAGAATGCCTTTCGGACTTTGCAATGCGCTAGCGACTTTCCAACGATGTATGCTTTCTATTTTCACAGACATGATAGACGACTTTCTTGAGGTATTCATGGATAGTTTTTCAGTTTTCGGTTCTTCTTTTACTTCATGCCTTGAAAATTTGTCTAAAGTGCTTGAACGTTGTCTAGATAGTCATTTAACATTAAGTTGGGAAAAAAGTCATTTCATGGTTAGATGTGGTATTGTACTTGGTCATGTTGTGTCGAGTAATGGTTTGGAGGTCGACAAGGCCAAAGTTGATGTTATTGAAAGTTTGCCACCTCCCACGAACATTAAGGGTGTTCGTAGTTTTCTTGGACATACGGGCTTCTACCGGTGATTTATTAAGGATTTTTCAAAAATTAGTCGCCCGCTTTGTCATTTGTTAAGTAGTGATGTTCCGTTTGTTTTTGATGAATCATGCTTGATTGCTTTCAATTTACTTAAGAACAAGTTAACCACGGCCCCGGTGGTCGTTGCCCCAAACTGGTCCCTTCCCTTTGAAATTATGTGTGATGCGTCGAATGACGTCGTGGGGGCCGTGTTGGGTCAACGTGTGGATAGTCTCCTTCGAGTCATTTATTACTCTAGTCTTATGTTAAACGAGGCTCAAAGGAACTATACAACCCCCGAAAAAGAACTTTTGGCTGTGGTATTTCCTCTTGAAAAAATCCATGCCTATATTATTGGTTCAAAAGTGGTCATCCATAGTGATCATGCACCTCTTTGTTATCTTTTTAATAAAACCCAAAGTAAGCAGCGTTTGATACGGTGGATACTTTTGTTACAAGAATTTAATGTTGAAATAAGGGATCGAAAAGGTTGTGAAAATGTGGTTGCGGACCATTTATCCCGACTGGATAGAGAGGGAGTGAGTGAATTTGGTTGTTTGAATGATGTCATTCCGTATGAGTTGACATATGCTATTTCTTCATATAACACTCCATGGTTTGCCGATATTGTTAACTTTCTTGCTTGTGGTCACATAAGTGCCAATTTATCCTTCCAAGAAAGGAAGAGATTTCTTTCTAAGTGCAGGGATTATTTTTGGGATGACCCATTCCTTTTTCAGTTCGGGAAGGATGGACTTATTCGACGATGCATTTCCGAGGAGGAACAATGGAATATTCTCTCATTTTGTCATGATCAGCAGTGTGGAGGCCATTTTGGAGGTCAGAAGACGGCTTACAAGGTCCTCCAATCCGGGTTTTATTGGCCTAGGCTATTTAGAGATACACATGAGTTCGCTAAGACATGTGATCAATGCCAGCGCCTGGGAAACATTGGCAAACGTGACGAGATGCCGCAAACAAGCAATTTAGTTGTTGAGATTTTCGATGTGTGGGGCATCAATTTTATGGGACCATTTCTGGCATCATTCGGATATGAATATATTTTGGTTGCCGTTGACTATGTATCCAAGTGGATCGAGGCTGTTCCCACGAGAACGTGTGATGCAAAGGTCGTGCTCAAGTTCATTTAAGAGCATGTTTTTGGTAGGTTCGGGTTTCCACGAGCTATCATTAGTGATGGGGGTGCACATTTTTGTTACCGGTCTTTTGAGAAACTAATGGCAAAATACGGAGTGAAACACAAAGTGGCCACGGCGTATCATCCACAAACGTTGGGCCAAGTGGAGACAAGTAATAGACAAATCAAAGCAATTCTGGAAAAAACTGTTCAGTCTAATCGTAAGGATTGGTCAGCTAAGCTCAGTGATGCTCTTTGGGCATATCGAACGGCTTACAAGACAGTTCTAGGGACGAGCCCTTATCGGGTGGTCTATGGCAAGGCTTGTCACCTTCCGGTCGAGATGGAGAACCGATCTTATTGGGCGATTCGTGCAGTGAATTATGATTTGACACAAGCTGGTGCTACACGGGGATTGCAAATTGAGGAACTTGATGAAATACGTAACGAGGCCTACGATAGTGCGGATATTTACAAAAAGAAGGTGAAGGCCCAACATGACAAAAAGATCATTGCTAAAGATCTTCGAGCCGGTATAAAAGTTCTGTTGTTTAACTCTCACCTCCGGTTGTTTCCCGGAAAACTCAAATCTCGATGGAGCGGTCCATTTTTGGTTGAAGAGGTATTGCCATATGGAGTTGTGAAGTTGGTCAATGAAAAGACCAATGAACATTTTCAAGTAAACGGACACCGTGTTAAGTCGTATTTTCAAGGATCAAGAATCGATCATGCTAAGGAGACTGTGACTCTCATTGACCTATTTTCGCCTTAGACGATGCAACCACGTCAAGCTGAGTGCGCTAAACAAGCGCTTCTTGGGAGGCAACCCAAGCTTTTTAATCTTATTTGTTTTTATGTGTTTTTGTTCTTTTTGTTTTTGTTTCAGGTTCCCTTCGCTTTTCAACCCCGTTGGACATCTTTGAACACTCAACTCTTCACCTCAAGCACGAATTCAGGGATGTCTCTCTTCCTTTTCCTTTTTACCATACCTTGAATAATTTTTTGTATTATACAATGTGGACATTGTATGGTTTAAGTGTGGGGGGGTTTTGTCCTTGGGTTGGTTAGTAAATTTTTGTATGCTTACTTGTGGTTGATTCGAGTTGTGTGTATTGATATTGATTGGAACCTTGACGAAGTGACGTGGTTAGATGCTTTGGTTAGGATATTTAGACTTTCGCTCAAGTAATAGTGTAATTGTGGGGAATGAAGTGTAACTAATATATGAAGTGTCTTGTCTTCTGTTTTATTCTTGTTTCGTTCTAAAGAGTCGAATATTCTTTACTAGCCCCGTTTTCAGTTAACCTCTATAGGACTTTATGTAATTCTTATTTTTATTTTGGAGACGTTAATACTCCATGTGTTGAATTTGAAAAGATGTTATCAGTTGCACCTAGCAATGGAAGAATGGAGTTAATGAACTCTTGCTGTTAATTGATGTAAATTATGTTCGTTTTGTTGTACCTCATCTTGATGGGTACTTCTAAAAAGAAAGAAAAAGAAAAAAGAAAGAATAAGTACAAGAAGAGAAAACCTTGTACAAGTTGAGTTCTTATTTTTAATTTTTAAGTCTTAGATTATATTGTTAAAGAGGTGTATTGATAACTGGGCTAGTCGGGTGACGACTTGGCGGTTTGAGCAGGGCTAGACTTTAGCCGAGGCATGGATGGGTGACGTACATGGAAGTCAACTTGTTACTTTTAGGTGTTCGGAAGTTAGTCTAAATTTCTTATCTCAATGTTATCGTGCCGTCCTTTTAGTTGAGTTTTTAGTCGATCTAATGCATTAACTTCTTGAATCATATGATGCATTAGTAATTAAGTCATCGGGTAATTAGCTTTTCCTTGTCTACGTCTAGATTAGATTTTGGTTGAGGACAAGCAAAAAGCTAAGTGTGGGGGAGTTGATTTGTACATATTTGTATGTGATTTTCGTGTGATTTTACTTTGCATTTTGTGTGTTTTATCGGGTTTTAGGTTTCTATTGTTCTCGTTTCTTTTCTTTTTAGTATTTCTCGTTCTTATTTCATTTTATGTTTTTCTTCTTTATTTTATAAGTAATAGTCTCATTATGTTTAGTTTTCCCTTTCAGCTTCGAGACGATGAAGATTAGACGAACAAAGTGCTGAGATCACACTGGGTACCAGTCAGACACTGGGTTACCCAATGTCCGAATCCTGCCGCCTACACCTGCTCACGTTGACGCCGAGAGATGCCCGCGTTGATCGACGCTAGGTCGACGCTCAGCTTCCGTAGCGTCGATCCTAGTTTCGTCGATCCACGCTAGGTTGACGCTCAGCTTTAGTAGCGTCGATCCTAGTTCCATCGACGCAAGCAGCCTGGCTTGACGTCGACGCTCGGCACGCGTTGATCGATGCACCTGCGGTTGAGCGGTTTTTTTTGGAAAAATATATAAATACCGGTAGTTTCTTCATTTAAATCGTCAGACATCTTAGGGGTAAGGTTGATATACGTCCAAAAACTCAAGCCCCTTCCCATTTCACATTAGAATTGAGATTTCATTCGAAGATCACGTTGAAGACTCGTTTCTAAGTTTATCATCATTTATGGTCATTGTTCGTCGCTGAAGTTTGATTGATTGCTGCGTATCTTAGATGAACAATAAGTATTCTACATTTGTAATTTGCTTTTGATTTAGTTTTCTTAGTTTGTATGTTACTTTGACTTGTTTTAGTTTAGTAATTCCAGTACGTTCAATTCGCTAGTTTTAAATCATGATGTTTTCTCACTTAGTCTCTTATGATTTCAATTAGGTTAAATGTTCAATTAGGTTTTTAATAATTGAATGCTTGTTTTTGAATTCGTAGTTGTAGAAAACTTTTCCGAAAATGGATCGTGTGTTTAAATATAAAAATGTTGAACAAACATTTATCGACGCCGATTGCAATTCCTCGTGATTCGACTCGAGTCAGCTTATCGCCTACAATAGCTCCGTTCTCTTGCGGATGATCTTTTTATTTTAAAGCGAAAAAGTTCAATTCAATACCCCTAATACATTTGAGATCGCACAAACCCTTGTTTTACAACCAGGCTGTCCAGTTGGACGAAGATTAGAAGGATCACTCGACGTACTTTCCTGATTGCCCAATCTGCTGCACTCAAGATAGTAGTACCGAAGTTTCCCATCACTCCCTTTCTTTGTGCTCCCAATCCTAATAGGGAAACCTTCACGATAAGCATATGATCTGTAAAACTCATAAACAGCTTCCGTACTTTCAAATTTCATTCCAATTATTGGAATGATTGTACCATTATTTCAATTTTTTACAAGGACAAGTGTATTGTTCTTAGCGTCATCAACTACCGTCTCTGTAGAGAAAAAATCAAAGTTTCATTCTTAATTTTATTTGTAGGGAAAAAAACAATGAACAAAGTATTCATTAAAGAAACTATAAAGGAAATTAAAGGAAACGATAGCATTCTGGAATATACCTTCATCAATATCTAGCCCATGATTGTCATTTTGAAAATCTTGGTTGTCTAGCTCAAAAGTATTCATTCCTTCCTTCATTGAATTCATAAGAAACGCCAAGTGGATTACTCATTTTTTCCCCTCAAATACTTTGAAAACTCTGAAGAAAATCTATAGTTTTGTAGAATTATAACTTAGAAAAATGATGTTAGGTTTTGTGATAGACGTCACCAGTTCTAACATCAACTAGTAAACAGAAATAACAGTTTTAAAAAACAGATGTTAAGAACAATGTTAACAACATCGAAACTAACATCAGACAAAGTTAAAAACGTACAGCGGAATAAATATAAAAAATAGTTTGAACACAACAATTTAAATTCCGTTCGTAAGTAAAAGTACTTACGAACTTGAGTATACAAACCCGAAAACTATATTACTTTTCTTTGTTCAAGATACAAAAATATAAAGTAATATATGAAAAACACTAATATCAACACTTGATACTAAAATACTTGTCGCCTCGGTATGATGATCTTCTTTGTTGGTTACGCAACTTCAAAGATCTTCGTGATTAAACTCGTGGCTTCAAGTCTTGTGGCAAATCTTGTGATGATCTTCTCCGTTGGTTACGCAACTTTGAAGATCTTCTTGATTTGGATCGTTGCTTCAAGTATTTTTCTTGCTCTTGTTCTTCTCGTCTTGCATCGCCCTCCTTGCTGCATTCTTCTCGTGAAAGCTGTGTGAAAAATAGTAAAGGACGTGATCTTCTCTTGGACTTCTCTTGTCTTAAATAGACAAGAGTCATATTCTTGGTTAACAAGAAAACTAGTCCAAAACACAATTTAGAAAACTAAATAAAATCCTAAACACAATCTAGGAAACAAATATAGAGTCCTAATTCTAATACCTTAATATATTTTGTACCCAAGAAAGGCAAATAACTACAAAAGAAAAATAAGAAAATTCCTATATTTAAATTTCCCAACAATCTCCCCCCTTTTGCCTTTCTGAACAAAATTCTCAAGACGCACCAAAATGTTCAAAGATCCCTCAAAATTAAAACTCTCCCTAAATTGAAACTTCCACTTAATAAGCACACGTCTTCTATATCTTTCTATTTCTACATCTTCTCCCCCTTTTTGTTCTGAAAGCAAAAGGACCTCAACAAACGAGTCTCGAAGCGCCTGGTACTGTGCAACCTAGTTACCAAGCAGAGTAATCTAGGCTTGCACCACCGGAGCCAAAAATTGGGCCATGTTGGAACTGATATTGGGAACACCAGAACCATCACCAGACATGACACCAGCTCAAAGAGGCGCCTGCCAAGGGAGGTCAATACTCGAGTTCCAGCTATGTGCTGACCACACAAAGAGAACCAAACTGGCTTTCCACTGAACACATCGTCTCCAGTAGGCGTAAATTCTTGATTTTCTAACACACTGTAAATAAGAGACGGAAATAGAAGGAGGGTGTGCCTTTGTCGTATCAAACCTCGTCTTAAAGAAAACAATCAGATTCTGCCTCTTGAAAACATCAACTGGGACTCAGCACTCATCAATCATGCCTCAGTTTTGAAATCCCAAGAACAGCTCCTTAGCTTCACTCGTCAAGAACCTCGTGGAGATTGATTCCATGTCTTCAATCTCGACGGCTTGAGACGGAGCCTCATCAGAGCTAGCAGAGTGGTCGGAGGCAGTTGTAGACATCGATGCACTGGCAGATGGAACATTGTCAGAATCAGAGCTTGGAGAGGAGGCAGGATTCTCTGCAGGGGATGTTAGTCTCGGTGATATGTCACCAGAACCATCACGAACTTTCTGGGCAGCTTTAAAACTTTTCTTTTTGGACTTCAAAGAAGTCAAAATCACAAACAATGAGTAGACATCATCAGAATCTGGGAAGTAGCTATACTCAGTCTCTGACTGAGTCATATTGAACGGATTCAAAGGACGTTCGGCAACCAATGGACGGTAAGAGCCTTCATCTTCACCGAAGCATGTTCATCAATTGGGCGGCGCACGCCGGCTGGGAACTCTGGAGCTTTGCTGGGTGATGGTGAATTCGACATCCTGCAAGAGACTTGGAAACAACCACAAAACAAAATTGAGTGACGTAGGCAGTAAATTTGAGAGAAAGAAAACTCCTTCTCTAAATAAGACACACGATTTCAGACCAAACCAATATCTCTCTTTTTTTAAATTAAAATTACAAATCATAAAACCAAGATAGAGCTAGATTTTAAAACCATCACCATAGTTGAATTAATTCTTTGAGCAATTTTTCACTCGCCATATTAACCTCGTTATTACCTGTCCAATCCACTGATTTTAACACCACTGAAATAATTGATTAGCAAGATTCACAACACGATTAAGAGATTGAAGGAATAGACGCAAGCGCAAGCAACATAACACACATTTATTAGGCAACTTTACAAAGTATGAATGTCCTATTTTATGCCTAAAAAAATGACCTAAGAAAAATTAAAAATACACTTTATGATTTTTAGAGGCTTGATCAGTGTTGCTTTTCATGACTGATGACATTATAACCAACGTTACTTAAGGTGAAGTTAATGGAGACAGACCCCTTAACCCAAGTTAATGACTACGTCAAAATCACTCAATGAGGTGAAAGATAAAAGATTGGATCTTTTTTAATCCAGATTTTTTTCATCTTTTTTAAAGATTTGAAGAGTAATAGCTTATCTTCAGCAATTGTTATTAACACCTCTTGTTTTTAGACCTGGGAGAAAGCCAGTTTCTGCGGGAAAGTTCCACAATCACCTAGTTGAAGAGACTAGTCTTTTTGTCATCACTTTTATTACAACACATGATCTTATTGCACTATAAATCAGACTCAATGCATTCATATTATATATGTAAAAAAAATTAAAAATGCATACATAAATATACAGATGTTATGACTGATGACAACTTTGGGTGTCATAACATCAAAGCTAACATGGACTAGACAATGCACATATCGAGATCTCTTCTCAAACGAGAGAAGGTCTCTAAATTTAATGCGTTTGTGAAGATGTCAGCAAGCTGATTGTCTGTTCATATATGCTCAAGACTAATTATCTTTCTCTCAACCAAGTCACGAATAAAGTGGTACCTTATGTCAATGTGTTTGATTCGTGAGTGTTAAACCGGATTTTTCGAGATATCAATGGCACTGGAATTATCACAAAGAACAATCAAAATTATACTATGTATACCGTAGTCTTCTATCATTTGGTTCATCCACAGTAACTGTGTACAAGCACTTCCAGCTGCAATATACTCGGCTTCACCTTCCATGCTCATCTCAAATGTATCAGACATTCTTTTAATAAACTCACTCACCATCTGCTCAATCTTCATATGACAAGCAGCAGCAAGTAAAAGTCTTACCGATTCAATGTGAGCAACAGGAGAAAATGTCTCATCTGAATCTGAGTCTAATTCTAGAGCAGCCTGAGTTGGTGTTAAGTCTGGTGACATGTCATCAGTACTGTCACCACCTGCATTGACATTCTCGAGCTTTTGATGCCACACCTCGGCATCACTTAGTTGAAATAGCTTCCAGAACACATCACCAATGATTTGATAGCAATTATCTGAAGTTCTATGACCAGTAAGGATACATGCATCGTCTTCGTCATAAACTTCGCACTTTTCAGGGGAGAACTTGACACTAAAACCACCATTGCACAGTTGGCTAATGCTTATCAAGTTCGTAGTTAGGCCTTCAACAAGTAATACGTTCTCGAGCTTTGTAATACTAGGCACATGAAGAGTTACTTGGCCAATGATTTGGCCATTTGCACCTCCACCATACTTCACCTTTCCTCCTTGAGATTTGACAATGTTGAAAAGTAGATCTTCCGAGCCGGTCATGTATTTCGAGCAACCATTATCGAAGTACTAGGATCCTGGAACGTGAGACTTCAAGGAGTTATAGATCATGTTGCGTTTGATCTCGTTCTTTTTGACCCATGCCTGTTTGACTATGGTGTTGGCTTTGGTATTAGGAACACGGAAACCATCACAGAAACCGTCACGGAACTCAGCAGTCAGCTTCGACCTTTTAAACTGATTTTGCTTGCTAACAAGCTTCCAGCAGTATGGTCGTATGTGACCTTCTTCACCACAGTAATGGCACACGTATTGTCTTCTTCTCCTTTTGTGGTATTTGGTCGACTTCGATTTTGGGCTTGATTCTGGTGTTTGCTGATTAGGCTTGTACCCAATTCCGTGTTTGGAGGAGTCTGGAAAACTCATATCCAAAATTTCATCAAGTTTAGCATTGCCCTTGTTAAGGTTTGTGAGGGTTTCTTGGGCCTTTTTCAACTCAAACTTCACTCGTTCAAGCTCAGCATCTTTCCTCGTGAGTGACGATTCCAAACGAACAATTATATTGAGTGATCATCCTTTTCTTTAGTTAGTTTGTCAACCTTGATCATAAGAGCCTTGGCCTTGAGTATTTGATTCCCCAGTTGGCAAATAACTCATCGTACTCGATGCTCCGCTTCTCGTACCTGTCAAGTTCAACTTCTGCATCTATAATGTCAAATCCTACAAAATAAGGATCGAAATACTTAGTGTTAAGTACCCTGCTCTGGTACCAATTGTAGTTTTGTAGAATTATAACTTAGCAAAATGATGTTAGGTTTCGTGATAGACGTCTCCAGTTCTAACATCAACTAGTAAACAGAAACAACAGTTTTAGAAAACAGATGTTAAGAACGATGTTAACAACATCGAAACTAACATCACATAAAATTAAAAACGTGCAGCGGAATAAATATAAAAAATAGTTTGAACACTGCAATTTAAATTCTGTTCGTAAGTAAAAAAGTACTTACGAAATTGGGTATACAAACCCGAAAACTATATTACTTTTCTTTGTTCAAGATATAAAAATATAAAGTAATATATGAAAAATACTAGTATCAACACTTGATACTAAAATACTTGTCACCTCGGTATGATTATCTTCTTTGTTGGTTAAGCAAATCCAAAGATCTCCGTGATTAAACTTCTGGCTTCAAGACTTGTGGCAAAGCTTGTGATGATCTTTTCCGTTGGTTACGCAAATTTGAAGATCTCCTTTATTTGGATCGTTGCCTCAAGTATTTTTCTTGCTCGTGTTCTTCTCGCCTTGCGTCGTCCTCCTTGCCGCGTTCTTCTCGTGAAAGCTGTGTGAAAAATAGTAAAGGACGTGATCTTCTTTTGGACTCCTCTTGTCTTAAATAAACAAGAGTCATATTCTTGGTAAACAAGAAAATGAGTCTTAAACACAATTTAGAAAACTAAATAAAATCCTAAACACAATTTAGGAAACAAATTTAGAGTCATAATTATAATTCCTTAATATATTTTGTGCCAAAGAAAGGCAAATAACTACAAAAGAAAATTAAGAAAATTCCTATAATTAAATTTTCCAACAAAATCGAAACAGAATTAATTTTGTTCTTTGAAGAAGTGAAAGGTGAAGAAATAATATTGATTTTCGTAAAGAATTCTAGGTTTAGATTTTTAAATTGAATGATAATCTTTCGATTTCTATCCCAATTTTATGAGGTTAGGGTTGGGCACAAAAGAGGAGGAGAAGTGTGAGAGGCGGCAGTGGAAATTGAGAAGTGCGAGAGAGCGACGGGAGGAGAAGTGTGGTTAGGTTAAGTTTTGATTTTTTTTTTTATTTTTTTAACATATATTTTTTGGTTAGGGAAATTGAGGGCTTTTTTTTTTTTGTCAATTACGTCATTTTTCTGAACAAATTCCTAAGCCTCTACCTGCGTGTAGCTTTTCTATAAGTTTTTTTATAATTAAAATTATTTCATATATAATTTATCTTTTAGTAATATAAATAATTTTTAAATTAGGCTAAATATAATAAAAATTAAATTAGGCAAGATACAATAAAAAAATATTAAATTAGGTAAACAGTAGGCTCGTTCGACACATAAACAATCCAAATATCAAAAATTTTTACTTTTTAAGTGAAATATATATACAAAACATACACATAAATTATGAGTATTTTATTTTAATACATAGAATGTTAAGCAGATTCGAATACACGAATAATTATATTCTATATTGTTGCTTTACTATTATACATAGATGGATACATAGATGCAAACAAGAATAAAACAAAGAAACAAAGAAACGCATCCATCCATCATCCTTATTCATAATTTTGTTGACTCAGCCTTAAAAGTGGCACCATCTTTCTCTATGATCAAGGACATTAATATGTCAAAACCGAATCAATAAAATAAATTCCAAATTATAGATCTAATGAATTGCTGATTTTGTGTTTATAGGCTTAATATATTATAGCATATTTTTTTTCTGCATTCAATTTGCTTTTTACATTTTTATAATACTAATTTTTAAACTATTAATACATATTTTTATTATTGAGTGTTAAAAAATAATATAAAATTCTTGTCAACACAAATAAAGTACAACTACATTAATCCTATTTGTACATACCAACAAAATAATATTTTTAATTCTAAAACCTTATTAAGAAGCCAAATTTTTTATTAGAAATGTTTAAATAAAGACTAATTTTTTTCATTTGAAAAGGTCTAATTGAGTCTGGTGCAATAGTTAAAACAAGAATTTATTGATGGAAAAAAGCAAAGGGCGTTTTGGTCCATCAACAGCCATATTTCTATTTTCTAGTTTTCAGGTAATTTAGTTGAACGGACATGCACGGACTAGTACATTTGTTCCTCGATAGTATCTTTTCCCACATTATATTAAATTCTCTTCTCTCTCTCTCTCTCTCCCTTCCTCAATCTAGTATTCTAAACATAAAAAATGAGGATGCAATAAAAAATAAAACCTGAATTTTAGGCAGGCCCCGCATTCTCTCTCTCTCTCTAAAACCTCGTTCTCGCTTCACTTCCCTTCTCCATATATTAGCTCTATATTCCTATTTCTATAATTTTTTTCATATATAAGCCAAAGTTTCATTTTCTTGATTTTCTCCTTTGGAATTTGTAAAGGGCCTGGTCAACTTTGTGGTTTCCCTATTTTATTGCGATATATCTATCTTAGTTTGGATTTGGATTTGGATTTTGAGTTAATGTGATTTATAAATTTCTGGGCACCCTTAATTTATTTTTATTTTCGTTTTCTCGAAGAAGGATTTTTCATTTATTTTATTTTTTTTTTCCCCCCTTTCAGTTCTGCTTCAGATGGATTTGTTTTTGGAGTCCTTCTTGAGCTAGAATTCTTGGTAGTTGCAAATTGTTTTAGGATATTGAGTTCTTGAAAAGCCAATGTATTATATCCTCGAATTACCGGTCTCTTTTTTCCCTTATTTGCTTCGGAGTAGACACGTAATTGATTCTTTTTCTTTTCTTTCTCATTTTTGAAAGGATTCTAATAGGAAAATAACTCTTCATTATATATACATATACGCGGAGATTAAAGGTTAAATTTGAATACTTTTGTATTTGCTTATTTTCCCAATTGTTGATCGAAAGATTCTTTCTTCAAACAAACACCTGGTGTGCATTAGATACGAAATCAAATCAATCTTGGTGAGCATATATATATATATATTATGTGTATATATTGTTTTTATATTTTCTTTTGCAATTAACAGTGCCGATTCGCTTATTTTAGTTCCAACTTCTTAATTCTGTGTTTTTTGTTATTGTTGTTGTTAAAATTAAGGTTCAGCTTGTCGGGCTTGATTTTTCGCAACATGGATGCGAAAACAAGCTTCATAGCTGTCTCCAGATTGAAAGGCAGAGGAAATTTGAGTGATAAGAGGTTTACTGGAATGAGCACGGGCAGTATTAGCAGTAAAAACATGGTTGTTCGGGCCGATAAGATCGATCTTAGAAATTTGGATTTGCAGCTTGAGAAGCAAAATTTCAGCAGGGTTTGGTCGAAAAGCACAGAACTTCAGAAGCCGAAGGAAGTTTGGGAGATTGATCCGTCGAAGTTGGAGATTCGATATTTTGTGGCTCGGGGAACTTATGGCACGGTTTTTAGAGGCACTTATGATACTCAAGATGTTGCTGGTAAAATTCATAACTCCATTTTATTCGAGTTATTTCGACTTTACATGTTTTATTTGATTGTATTGGAACAATTTTCAAACAAAACATGATTTCTCCTCCGGCAAGAGTTAACATGCCCGCAGCGTCCGACGAGCATCTGTTGTCGTCGGCGGCTTGTTTGTTTTATTTACTTTTGTTTTTCTTATTTCAATTTTTTCTTTTTTTTCTTTTCTACAAACTTGTTATATCTTGTTAAAATTATGAATCTTGTTCATATTTGTCTATGATAAAAAATACATATATATTTATATTTATTTATTTTATTAAGGCGCCTCGTTTCGATGAGGCGAGCACCTAGGTGTTTGGAGGGCTTGGCGCCTCAGGGCGCCCCACGCTTTTTCAATCACTGGTTTGGTGAATAAGTTGTAGAATGTTTAAAAAAGCCAAAACGGAATTAGTAGAAATCTAAAGCCACTCCTATCGAATCAGAAGCAGAAGTTGGTGTTTGAAAGCATAAATTCTCTTTTTCCCCTACCAAAAGCTGGCCATTACTTAACCAATTTCTAGTTTAATGCTGAATGTTTGGAAATTTCGACTGCTTTGCAATTGGTTAGATTGTCAATAGAATTTTGGTCCGTATGTGTGGTATTCAACCAAAAGGAGGTTTGTTACCGAAACGATTAATATTATTCTGTTGATTTGGTTTTAGATGTTAATAGTGGTTGTCCTCTATTTTATTCCTACATTGCTGTTTTTGTTTCTGGTCGGTTGCTCTTACAGGAAGCCTATATTTGTCTATCAAAGCCTTAAATGCATTTTAAGGCGTATATACAACCTACCTCTTTGTTTGAATCATAATATTTATAATGATAAATGCACTTTGTGTGCTCCCCTTCTTTGCAAGACAGTTCTCTTTGGGAGTGTTTGAAAACTTAAAACGAAAAAAAGGAAGTGATTTTCAGCTTCTAGCTGGAAACAAATATGTGCCAGTTCAGTTACAAGATTGGCAGTTCAATTTTCAGCTACATTATCGATCATTTAAGAGATTGTTTTTGGATATTATTGTTTTATATGTTTATTAGACTTCTCACTGTTATAGATTTCTGCTTTATAGTGAAACTTTTGGATTGGGGAGCTGATGACATGGAAACAACTCAGGCTAATGCTCAACGGGCCTCATTTAAACAAGAAGTTTCTGTTTGGCACCAGCTCGACCATCCAAATGTTACAAGAGTAAATATTATTATAAGCCCTTTGCTTTCTTCATTGTATTATTTTCTGACGAACTAATCCTTTTTGTGTGAGTCTAAGATTTTAATTACCGATAATTACAATAAAATAAAATAATACAAACTGCAAATGCAAATCTTAAGGGGTTGTTTGCAACACTTACGATTTTTTTATTTTTTTTCAACTTTGGAAGAAAAATGGAGTTTTTTGTAGTTAGGTTAAACGTCAGGGTTAATTTTTTTTTTTATCCTTTTCGATTAGGATTAATCGCAAAAAGAACCCTCGAGGTTTGGCCTAATTACAAAAGAACAACTAACGGTCAAATTTTCAAAATATACCCTTGAGATTTAATCATGTTTTGCATTTACCCCCTTCATAAGTAATAAACATTTCACCCTCCACACATTAAAAAAAAAAATTACACTTAGCCCCTTAATTTAACACCGAATCAAACCTAATGGGTATTTGTGTGATTTTTGAAAGATAACTGTAGTTTTTTGTAATTAGGCTAAACCTCAAGGTTAGTTTTTGTTATTGTCCCTTTTAATTATTACTATTTTTTTAACGATGATGTTGATTACAGTTTGTTGGTGCTTCGATGGGGACTTCACAACTCAAAATTCCTTCAAACAATCCTTCCGAGGGTTTTACAAACCTTCCATCGAGGGCTTGTTGTGTTGTTGTGGAATTTCTTCATGGTGGGACATTGAAGAATTTCTTATTCAGAAATAGGAAAAAGAAGCTTCCGTTCAAAACTGTTATCCAACTTGCGCTCGACCTTTCGAGAGGGTAATTTTATTTTCTTATATTTTCATACATTTGTTGGAGTATTCTTTTTGAAAATGTTTACCTTATATTATTAAACTCATTTCAGGCTAAGCTATCTACATTCGAAGAAGATTGTGCATCGAGACGTCAAAGCTGAAAATATGTTGTTAGATACTCAGAGAACGTTGAAAATCGCTGATTTTGGCGTCGCTCGTGTTGAAGCTCAAAATCCCGCGGACATGACTGGCGAAACTGGAACCCTTGGCTATATGGCCCCAGAGGTATTATTTCTCTTCAATGGATGAGAATTATTGGCTTAATTATTACCTTGAGATTTATTCTAATTACACACCAAAACGAAAAGAAAAGGCAACAATCCCGTTATCTATATCCATTTCATTTAACGAGGGATGTTTCACATTGGTTAAATAAAACAAACCTTAAGGGTATTTTTAATTTTGAAAAGTAACTTTTATTTTTAACATCAGGGATAATTTTTGTAATTTACCCTATTGTTTTGTGGAGATCATAAATTATTGACACATTATGAAGTTCATTTTTTTTCAATGAAAGTGCATAGACATTCTTTTATACAAATTTAGACAATGTATATATGATTTTCGACTTGACGTAATTCTATAGAGATTGATACATTTTGATCTGCTTAGGTGTTGGATAAGATGCCTTATAATAGAAAATGTGACGTCTACAGCTTTGGCATTTGCTTGTGGGAAATATATTGTTGTGATCTGCCTTACACAGATGTTAGCTTCGCTGGCGTATCCTCTTCTGTTGTTAAAAATGTAAGCTGATCTCTTTCTGAATTTTTTTTCTTCTTAAACTCTCTATTGGTTTGTACTAAAAAGGAGTATAGATGCAGATGACATCTATTTCAGTTAAAACCTTCTATGAAGGGATAGCAATGAAATGTTAATAGTATAAAATGATTTTGAGCCTCAGTCCGACCAGACCTGACTCGACCCATTTATGTTTTCATTAGGCTGTGATATTTTGTTTAGAAAAATATGTATTTACTACGTACTCCTTTATGTATGTACTCTTGTAGAATTTGCGGCCAAGCATCCCACGATGTTGCCCTAGTTCACTGGCAAACATCATGAAAAGATGTTGGGATGCGAACCCGGACAAAAGACCCGAAATGGATGAGGTCGTGAAGATGCTGGAAGCAATCGACACGAGCAAAGGAGGTGGAATGATACCTGAAGACCAGGCCACGGGCTGCTTTTGCTTCATTCCAACACGGGGACCGTAAGATTTTTTTTATTACTATTAACTTTGTGACATTCGTCGATTCAGTTTGTTAATTGACGATCAAGGGGTGAGGAGTTCATGGTTTTTATGTTTTGATCTCTTCCAAAATAATGGTGTCATAGTTATTTACTTGGTGAATTAATTTTGTGGATGTGATCCTAAAATAAGCCAATTGTTCTAAGGAATGCGTTTCTTATGAGTAAATCAAAAAATCCAGTAGTTATTACTTATTATCTTCTTTTGTTGTATTTTTTTTCCTTGCCTTGCCTTGCATTTCCTTTTTCTTTCTTTCTTCTTCTTTTTTTTTTTTTAAACTGCAATGCACATAACTGCAATCATCAGAGCGTTTGTAAAAAAACTAAAATGATTGTCAATTTTTAGATTAAATAAAATGGTTTTTGATAGTTGTAAAGAAAGCTTCTTATTTTATTTCCACTTTATTCAATGTGTGTAGTGTTTCCGATTCTTTAGAAATGTTTCCTAGAAGAAAATAAAAAGTTTAAAATAGTTTATGTTCTACATTTGAAAGGTAAATTCGTACACATTTCTCCTATTCTATCTTAACTCATTTGCTACTTGGGGATATGTTTGGCATATAAATCTAAAAGCTAGTAGATTTGTGATAAATTAGTTTTTAGCTGATGATAGTTGAAAATGTAAAGCGTTCACAAAATGTGACAAAAATTTTGATTTTTCGGAATTATTCAATATTGAATATAAATCTGATGTATTGTATTTTCTATGATTAAGATTCTATTTTTTATTTCTTATTGGTTGATTTTAGAGTGAATAAATTGATCTACAACATTAGAGTGATTTTAGGCAATCAGTATTTGTATGAACAAGAAATATGATTTATTGTATTTCCTTTGTTTAGGATTATAATTATGCAAGTGAATCGGATAAAATAAATTACCGATTTTTTAAAACAAAATAGTTATGGAAGATACCAGATTTCATAGAGTTTAATTATGCAAGAAATCAATATTTGTTGAATTCTGATATGCTTTAATGTTTTATTATATTTTGCCAAATTATTTAGGGCCTATAATTTATTTAATTTTGATGTCTTACTTTGTTTTTTAGATCCCGGTGTTTTCTTAGGTCCTGTAATATTTATTTTCATACTTTATTTTTCTTTATTCGGGGCATTTATTTTTATGGTTGCTTTTACTATGCTTGCTTTATCTATTATATCAATTTAAAATACCAAAAAATACAGTTTTATCATTAATCAATATATGAACATTTGACTTTTATATAAACAGATTTTATTATTATAATCACTAATTAGATGATAGAAAAATTGATTTTATTACCTAAAAATTGTGTGTGTATATATATATAATTATAAAATTGTGAGTTTTGGGCAGTTAAAAACTCAATTTTTATGTCTAACAAATTTGTAATTCTGAGATTTCAAACACCGGAAATGGTTTTTCAAAAATCTGAATTTAAATCTTAAAAAAATTTAAAAAGTTTTGGTCCCAAATTCGAAAATTTAAGCAATCGTATCTTGGTTTTTAGCCATAATATCCGAAATTCAGCTACTCCTATCAACCTTTTAAAAACAAACTACTGCAATTGAAACCTACGTTAAAAAGTCAACAATTGTGTTCTCTCACCTCTTTCTGTAGATTTCGCATTTGTTCGGTAAGGTCGGGTGTAGTTGTGCTTGAAGTATTGCTATCTGAACCAAATGTGCTCTCCTCCTCTTCTCGAGTGGGGGCTCTTGCCATGCCTTCGGGAAATTTGGTGGTTCCTACTTCTGGTGGCCGATCGTCTCTGAGATGGGGCGGTGAGAACTCCGCCCATTTCTTATCTACCGCCTCCGCTACTGCTTTACTGATCAAGTTGGATATTTGTTGCAAAAATGAATCTCCCAATGGCCTCTCACTTTCACCTAAGGGATTTGGGTTTGGGGTCATTCTAGGAGGAGGCCTTGAACTGTCCTCCATGCATGTCGTCGGGGGTGCGGCTACCTCTTCTGGAGTCACCGTCGATGTGGCAGAACTCGGCTTACCACCTAGCTCCACCGTTAGATTTTGTCGAGTTCTATCTGTTTCTGTCATCTTCCGCCTCACGCCTTACCCAAGTCTTTCCCACAGATGGCACCAATTGGTTCGCCCAGAAATACCAACTACCGTGTATGGATACCTTTTACTATCGGAACTTAGGAGGCCTGCAAGAAAATAGGTTAGAAAAAGACCACCTGGAGGATTCCAGTGAAGCCCTCTTCGAAGTTTAAGTCAGTTCAGGGGTTGAGGAGTTTCAGAGTGATAATTGTTAAGAGAGCAAGAAGTGACACCTCTATTGCTTCTCCCTCGAAATATTTATATCCTAGATCATTTGGGAATTTTCGAGATCTCGAGAATTTTTTTGCGAATCATGGAGCGTTATAGAAGATTTAGATAATCTGAACTACTCAGTACTTCAAGGACGAGCAGGCATGTGCGGATCTGAGCCGAACTTGTTATTGTTACTGCTTGGGGTGAAATTCCTTCCCTAACCCCAGTTCTTGAACATAAAGGGGGTTGGCTTTCTACCTTTACACGGACCGCTCGGAGTTCTCTGATAGGATCACCCAAACACTTTTCGTCTTTGCTAAACCTCTTCTTCCTTGATAATGACCGAGCTGACACTGTAACACCTCAATTTCAAAAAATATAAACTTTGATTTTTCATAAACAAAATTTCCAAAAATAAGGGTATGGGTTTTCAATAAATCACAATCATAATACAAATTGAACGGAGGTGTGAATAAAACTTATACATTTATTTTTAAAAAAGGAAATTCACTTGATGAATCAAAATAATAGTAACTTGACTATTCACGGACTTTTAAACGGAAACACAAATCTCAGATTTTATTTTAAATTCGACATAAATTAAGATACCAATTCATAAAAAGAATAATAAAATAATATCAAAAATAGCACTCATACCACATCCAACTCCTCAAACTGGAAAGTTTGAAGAAAAAACAAAAGGGTGTGAGCTTTCAACTCGCTCCGTGAGTATTCGCTTGTCAATCTTAAACACTAATCATATAAACCATAAATGAATATTTACAACACACTTTCTGTTGTTCATAAATGTTGGCCAACAATAGATTTAGCTCGAAAGCTACTATGGAATTTTGCATTGAGACATATATAATTCATATAATTGCATTCAACATAGACAAACATAGAGTTTTGAAAAAAGTGTAGAAATCACCCACTTTTGAATGTAGTTTCATGAAAAAGTGGATGTAAATGCTCGTGTTTGAAAATCTTAAATTCGAGAACCTTCGATTCCTACATTAAAAATAATAACTTAACTTAGTACTTGGCTTAATGAAACAGATAACGAGGCTATAGTCATGAATGGAACATCGGGTCAAATGATTAAATAAACAAGGTAAAGGGTATTTTTATAAAGTTCATGAAGTTGGAGGGTGGAAAGAAAATAATTTGAAATTTTTGTGGGCTGGAATGGAGTTTTCATAAGTTTGGGAGCTGGATTTGGGATTTTGGGTAAACTGGGGGCTCAATTGAAGAATTTGTTAAACCTTGAGGTCAATTGGAAAATTTCAGAAAGTCTTCGGGGTTAATTTGTAATAAACTGAATGGGCTGTGGCTAATATGAAATTTCTGAGAAGTTGGGAGTATAAAACGCCAATCACCGGCCCCAATTGCATGACCCGATCCCTAATTCTCAGAAATCTCCCAAATCGGCCGAAATTTCTTCCTCTCATCGACGGCGGTGGCGGCGTTCGACAATCGGCGGAAGGCATGACAACAGCAACAATTTGAGGGCGCCCGGCGATTGCGTGCAGCGGCATCGACTGTGGCGTCAACTAGAATTTGGTGAGTAGGGCGGCCTCGATGGACGGCGTGGCGGATTGGAAATTTAGAGGTGCGGATAAATCCGGCGACGGCGTGCTGCTGTGGCGAGGTGGCTTGTCTGGTTCCGGTTTGCGATTTCCAGCAGCCGGGTGACAGATGGGGGCGAAACATTCTCCTACGTTGACGAGAAATGGTTACATCCAGATAGCGGCTTGGCGGCAGAAAAAGGTGGAGTATTTTTGGAAAGTTAGGGTCGTCTCTTTGGTAAAACCGTACTAAGTTGTTGGATTCTAATGAATTGGGCTTTGTTAAAAATATAAAGATGATATAATTGGATTTCAGTAATAGATTTATTGGACTTGAAACAAAAGAACAAAAAATATATAAAAAAAAAAAAAATAGGATTACCATCATAAGAAAAAATAAAACTTGGGCGTTAGAAACACATTCCACGCCCATCCTGTCCTCATTGATCAGATATAATGGCGACGCACAAGACTTTTTATACTTCTTTTACCATAAGTTCAGCTCATACAGATTCTAGAGACCAGAGTTGTTCCTAAGTTAGCCCGATTAGGCCCCAACCTCCTCTATGATTGCCTCAGCCTAGCTCAGTCCATCATCAGGCCGCATCAAAAGATATCCACACTTGTAATCTCGAATCAAGCCTTGAATGGTCTAGAGAATAAGGATGAGAAGCAAGGTGTGAGACTACTCGCGGCTCCTTGCCATTAATCGCTGGACATGGCGAAAGTGTAGATGTTCCAAATATAATGGAAGACTGTGATATTGGTAGTCAACAATATACTCTCTTTTTTGTAAAACTTCATTGATTTGAATAATTAGACAATGAAAGATAAAATTAATGGAAAATGTAAAATTTGAAGTCTATAATTTTGAGAATAAGTCTCAGTTTTATGATATTGTTAACAATGTTAAACAACACTGACTAACAACATCAAACAGAGTAAAATAAATATATGCAGCGGAAACAAAATTTAAGAATACGATAAAACAAATTCAGTTCACAAGTAAAAGTACTTGTGAACTTGGGTGTACAAACCCGAAAACTATATTACTTTCTTGTTTTTCAATCAATAAAAAAATATTAAGTAATATATGAAAACTAAAGTATCAACACACATGATACTAAGTACTTGTCGTTTAGGTTGATCAAGCTCTTCTCCATTGGTCACGCAATTTCAAATAGCTTGTCAATATCGAACAATGGCTCCAAGTAGTCTTCGTGTTCTTCTTCTTTGCCATGCGTCTTCTGCTTTGCTGTGCGTCGTCTTCAGAAATCCCGTGCGTTAAAGTCGTCTACCAAGCTTAGTAATCCCTTGTCTTAAATAGACAGTTCTATAATTCTAAATTTGGTAAATAAGCATACTAGAATCTAGACACAATATAGGAAAATAAAGTCCTATAAATAAACTAGGAAACACAATCTAGAGTTCCTAATTAATTTTGTGCTTAAGAAAGACAAATAACAAAATAGGAATTATTGTCAAAAATATATTTCTCAACAATCTCCCCCTTTTGCCTTTTTGGACAAAACACTACGACGCAAACACAAATGAAAATAAAAATACTAACTCCCCCTAAGTTAGAAAAACTCCACCTAAACAAAACACCCAATGTTGTTAAAAATTCAAACCAACATTGTTCAAAAACAAATAAAAAGGAACTTATTGACTTCGAACCCTCTTCGAACGACGAGGGGGTGTCGAAGTTCCTTCACCCCTGTCCTTCCTCTTCTTCTTCTGCATTCTCTTCATTTTCCTCAAAGCCTTATTGCGAGAGCGAATTAACTTCTTTCGCTTTTCCTGAGCAAGACTGGTCAAGGCTTCGACAGCAACAACATCTTCTCCACCAACATCATCTCCAGCAGCATCTTCGTCAACAACTTCGTTATCCAGGTCAACATCTTCTCCCCCTTTTTGACCAGAAAGCGAAAGGGCCTTCAAGAGAGAGTTACGAAGAGCCTTCAGTTGAGTCATCTGCAAATCAATGGAAGTCACATGGGCACGAAGGACCTGTGCAGAAATGCGGACCATGTTGGGATCGGCCGTCCCAACACCACTACCAATATTGACTTGAAACGGCGCCTGCCAAGGAAGATCAATGACTCTGGCACCGGTAACATGCTGACCTCTCAAAGCAAACCAATCAGCTTCACCCGTGAGCACATCATCGGGACGAATCGTCAACCCTTGGTTCTCTAGCAAGCTGAAAATCAAAGAAGGAAAACACAACGAGGCCACGGACTTCGTGGTGGCAAACTTAGCAATAATATCAAAAATATGCTGGCCAAAACTAAACTTGATTCCTCTTTCAAGCCTATACAAAAATTGGGCCTGAGGCCGCGTAACACACGTTGTGTTATTGGAGGGAACCCAATTACAAATAGCAAGCTTATGCAGAATAGAATAAAGAGATGACAGACGAGTACTGGGGAGCTGCTCAACCCATGAAATAACCAGACCACCAGACAAAAATGAAACTACCTCATTCATATCATCAACCGTCAAGTTACCCCGGTATGGCCCAAACAACTCATCAATCAAAGCAGGAGTGAAAGAAAACACCTTGCCACGCACATATACTTTGCCATAATTTACGGACTCCAAATCAACCATAGAGGGCAAAAGATTGGCATAAAACTCGATAACTATATCCCATACAAAAGGAATTGCCGTGGAAACGGTGGAATACATACCTTTGTTTTGAAGATAGGCAATCAGATTGTGTTTCTCAAATAGCTCAACCGGGACTTGGCGCTCGGCGATCATGTGGCGGGTCTGGTAAGTGGCAAACAACTCAGAAGCTTCATCAGTCAAAAACTCTTCCGAAAAAGGCACCATATCCTCAAGCTCAGCAGTCTGAGAAAGAGTACCCGAGGAGGACTGGGAGTGAGCACAGGCGTCTGAAGAAGTCGGCGTAGGAGCACGAGAAGCAATCGGAACAGAGGCAGCTCTGGAGGACGAAACAGATGGTGAATGATGTGATGTTGGTATAGAGGAACCAACATGGGGAGCAACATTGACCTCCTCAGCAACTTTCTTTTTCTTCTTGTCCTTCCTGCAAGCATTAAGAATATCTCGAAGAGGCACATCAAACGAGGAATCAGGGGAATACTCAAACAAATCAGAATCAAGCTCAGGTTGATCTCTATGAACTGGAGACGGAGGAGGAACATCGGTAGGAGGTTTTGAAGAGCTAGTGACCTCCCCGGTGATAAAATCCAAAACAGTGTAGGGAGGGGATGAATACTCTGTTGCAGTAGAGCCAGGAGATACTTTGTCTTTTGCCGGGCCAGATCTCCTGTCGGCCTTCCTCACAAACTGTTTCCGGCGAGGCGTCTTCTTTGCCGATGGACTAGGAGCCGAAGGCAACGGAGGCACCGCTCCTTCCGCCGGAGCAGGGACGTAATCATCATCGTCAGGATCAGACATTACAGTGACGTCCTCTGCGAGATTCATGTGCTCAATTGGCACGTTGCGGCGGGGTCCAGCTTTGCTCTTCGGAGCGGCAGGCGGCAGAACTCCGGGAGGAATATTGCGCAGGCGTCGGGCCGTTTCAGGGTAGGGTTCCCAACTCTTCCAAACGTCTCAGCAACAAAAGCTATATACGGGGGATTATCAACATTAATTTCATTCCTGGGCTGACCTGGGAACACCTGCGATACAGGAATGCCGTCAACCGGTGACGGAGTTAGGACTACATGTTGAAATTCGAACGGCGGCGAGCGAGGCGGTGATATTGTTACCGGTGGTGGGTTGGAAGATGAACCACCACCAATTTCGGCGCGTATATCCAGGCCTCCAATTTCCACATAGGACGCCGGAACCTATTTGCCGGGGCATCGGAGCTCTGCCGGCAATTATGGAACAGATGAAGGCGGTGGCGAGTTTGTCATCCTGCAAAGTCTCAGAAACGCAAGAGAAAAAATAAGAAAATCGAAAGAATTAGAGAGAGGTGAGTAAGCCTTAGAGTTCAATTAGCAGAGGATTAGTGATCAAACGGTAAAAAAGATTCAGGTATTTATCCTTTCAAAAAAAGACCGTTGAAGGAGAGAGAAAAATAGGAAATAAAAAGAAACAACCCTAAATTTAACCCCAGCGGATTTTTGGGCCTGAAAATTCGATTTTTATTTCCTTCTAAAATAACACCACTCCCCCTTAATTAAGGCAACAGATCACATCCACTACACCCATCATATCCCCTTTTTTTTAAAAAAAAGTTGCACAACTCTTAAAACAAAATTCGCCAAAGTACAAATCTAGTTTAATTGAACCATCAGCCCGGTGAGATCTATCTTGTGCAATGTTAATTTTCACTCACCAAATATGTCTCGTTATTACCTGTCCAACCGTCCGATTTTAACTCCACTGAAATACTTAGTTAGCTCAATTCAAAAAAAAAATTAAGAGATTTCAAGAAAGATAAGAACACAAGCAACAGTTCGCACAACGAGATGGCATCTTCACAAAGTATGAATGTCCTATGGGATGCCTAAAATTCATGACCTAAAAGAATATACAAAAACAAATTATGATTTCAGTGACTTGATCCAATGTTGCTTTTTATTACTGACAACATTATAAACCAACATTGCCCCAAGTGAAGTCAATGGAAACTTACCCCTTAACCCAAGTTAATGACTACGTCAAGATCTCTCAAGAAGGTGAAATTTAAAGATTGGATTAATTTGTATCCAGATTTTCTTCATCCTTGAAGGGATTTGAATCTTTTAATCTTCAGCAAATGCTGTTAAAGCACCTCTTGTTTTTGGACCTGGGAGAAAACCAGTTTTTGCGGGCAAGCCCCACAATCACCCAATTGAAGAGGTTGGTTCTTTTTTCCATACTTTTACTGCAACACAGGACCTTATCGCACTTTCAATCAAACTCAATGCATTAGAATTATGCATAAAAAGAAAGATAAAAATGCATGCAAAAGTATACAGATGTTGTGACTGATGTTGATATTGGGTGTCACAACATCACAAACCAACATTGGTTCAGACAATGCACATACCGAGATCTCTTCTCAAACGAGAGAAGGTCTCAAAATCTACGTGAAGATGTCAGCAAGCTGATTATCTGTTCCTATATGCTCAAGGCTAACAATCTTCCTCTCAACTAGGTCTCGAATAAAGTGGTACCTTATGTCAATGTGTTTGATTCGAGAATGTTGGACTGGATTTTTCGAGATGTCAATGGCACTGGAATTGTCACACAGTACATTCAAGATACTACTATGCAGACCGTAGTCCTTTATCATCTGGTTCATCCACAATAATTGTGTGCACGCACTTCCAGCTGCAATATACTCGACTTCAGCTGTAGAAAGAGAAATACAATTTTGCTTTTTGCTGTACCAAGAGATAAGATTATTACCCAGAAAAAAATATCCCCCAGTAGTACTCTTTCTATCTACCACATCCCCACCCCAATCCGAATAAGTGTACCCTACAAGTTCAGTACCAGTATCTTTTGTGTACCACACACCTAGTTCAGTTGTACCAGCAATATACCTCATTATTCTTTTAACTACTTTTAAGTGTGACTCTTTTGGATTAGACTGATATCTAGCACATAAGCACACACTATACATAATATCTGGTATACTTGCTGTCAAATACAACAAACTCCCTATCATACTTCTGTACATGGTGTTATCAATACCCTTACCAACATCGTCTCTCGACAGCTTCACAGTTTTTCCCAGTGGCATTTTCTTGTGAGTTTCACTTTCTAAACCAAACTTTTTTAACTAAATTCTTAGCATATTTAGCCTGGGAAAGGAAAATACCGTCATCAAGTTGTTTGATTTGTAAACCGAGGAAGTATGAGAGGTTACGAATGTATCGGACATTCGAGTAACAAACTCCTTGACCATCTGCTCGTTAGTGGATCCAAAAATTATATCATCCACATAAATTTGGACGATTAAGATGTGCTTATTGGATTTAAGAAGGAACAAATTTTTGTCAACTTCCCCTCGTCTAAAATTCAAATAAAGCAAATGTTGAGTTAGCCTTTCATACCAAGCTCTTGTAGCTTGTTTTAAACCATAAAGAGCCTTTTTCAGTTTTAAAACAAAATTTAGTTTTTGAGGATCCACAAACCCTTTAGGCTGCTCAACATACACTTCTTCACTCAAGACTCCATTTAAAAAAACACTCTTAATGTCTTTGATGCAATGAAATCTTCATATAACAAGCAACACAAAGGAAAAGTCTTACCGACTCAATGCGGGCAACAGGGAAAATGTCTCATCAAAATCGATTCCTTCAATTTGTGTATACCCTTGCGCAACTAGTCGAGTTTTATTCCTTACAATGTTGACAGCCTCATCAGTCTTGTTCTTGAATATCCATTTTGTTCCTGTCACGTGGGGATTTTCTGGACGTGGAACTAGATCCCAAACATCGTTTTTGGCGAAGTGGTCCAGCTCCTCTTGCATCGCCCTTATCCAGAACTCATCCTTGAGTGCATCCTCCACACGCTTGGGCTCTATTTTAGAAAGGTACAAAGACTCACGAATCTTAGAACAATTAGTAGACAAACATACGTACCTAACCATCTCTTTAAAATTTATTTGTCTCCGTCTTGTACTCCTTTCATCTAAATCACCAATAATTTGGCCCACGGGATGGTTTTTCCGAATCCTAGATGGGATATCTCTCTGATGAAGATCAATGGGATCAGCTGGATCTTCGTCTTCTGAATCAGAATCTGATTCTGTGGCGGCTTGGCTTGATGTTGGTTCTGATGTTGAGATCCCAGTATTAACATTGGTATCAACATCTCTCAACTCTCCTGGTTCAGCACCTGCATCTCTGTTCTCAATACCAGATCATTATCCTCGGTAGGTTTGACTCCAAGTTAGATCGTCGAACTTGACACTAACTGACTCAAACATGCTTCGAGTTCTAAGGTTAAACAACCTATATGCATGACTATTTTGGGAATACCCCATGAAAATGCACTTGTCACTCTTTGAGTCCAGTTTAGTTAGATGATTTCTATCGTTGAGCACATAGCAAATACATCCAAACACAAGAGAATAGCTCAAGTTCGGTTTCTTACCCATCAACAACTCATAGGGAGTAGCACATGACCCTGGTCTAAAAAAAGACCTATTTGTAATATGACATGCAGTATTCATTGCTTCAGCCCAAAACCGTTTTGCTATACTATTTGAAATGAGCATAGTTCTGGTCATCTCAGCAAGAGTCCTATTTTTGCGTTCAGCTATGCCATTTTGTTGTGGAGTAATAGGTGAAGAAAATTCATGACTTATGCCCTCCGAAGTGCAGTATTTAGAGAAAGATGCATTTTTAAAATATTTACCGTGATCAGTTCTAATCCTAGCAATGTTCACATTAAACCTTACACACAGCTTTTTTGCAAGTTTTTTGAATGCCTCAAAAGTTTCAGATTTTTCTTTTAGAAATTCTACCCAAGTGAATCTAGAAAAATTATCGACAATAACCAAAACATACCTCTTACCACCAAGGCTCTCGACTTAAAGTGGTCCCATGAGATCCATATGAAGGAGTTCAAGGCAAGATGATATAGTGAGACTTTGCTGGACTGGATGTGGTACTCTGACCTGCTTTCCTTTCTGGCATGCCTCGCACACAGGAGTGATATTGGTGTTGAGCTTAGGAAACCCAGTCACTGCTTCTTCTTTGGCCAACCTGTCCATCATCTTGTAATTGACATGCCCCAGTTTTTGATGCCACACCTCAGCATCACTTAGTTGAGATATCTTGCAAAAAGTATCACTGTTGATTTGATAACAATTATCTGAAGTTCTCTGTCCAACAAGGATACATGGGCCATTCTCCTCATAAACTTCACACTTTTCACGGCTGAATTTGACACTAAAGCCTCCGTCGCACAATTGACTTATGCTGATCAAATTTGCAGTAAGTCCTTCTACTAGCAACACATTTTCCAGAGTTACAACACCGGGAACATGGAGAGTTCCTTAACCAACAATTTGGCCTTTTGCGCCTCCACCATACTTTACCTTTCCACCTCGAAATCTGACAATGTTTAAAAGAAGCTCTTCTGACCCAGTCATATGCTTGGAGCATCCACTATCGAAATACCAGGCTCCAGGGACGTGGGACTTCAGGGAGGTATGGATCATATTGCACTTGACGTTATTTTTCTTGACCCACACTTGTTTGAATCTGGTGTTGGTGTTGATGTTGGTATGACGGAAACCAACATTGGATTTAGCAGCCGCATTAGTTCTCTGAAAGTGTCTTCTCTCGCCTATGATCTTCCAGCAAAAAGGCATGATGTGCCCTGGTTCACAACAATGATGGCACACGAACTGTCTCCTTCACTTTTTGTGGCGTTTGGAAGGTTTCTAATTCTTGGCTTGAAACTTATGTTGGCTGATTAGGTTTAAAACCAATTTCATGCTTCGAGGTTTTTGGGAAGCTCATCTCTAGGATTTCATCAAGCTTCGCCTTGCCTTTGTTCAGATTTGATATGGTTCCTTGGACCTTTGTCAACTCGGTTTTTGTATTTTCTAACTCAACATCTTTCTTGGTAAGAGATGTTTCCAAACGGACAATTATGTCAAGCTGATCATCCTTTTCTTTGGTCAGTTTTTCTACTTCTTTCATGAGATCCTTGACCTTGAGTACCTGTTTCCCCCAGCTGACAAACAGTTGCTGGTGCTCAACACTTAGCAGCTCGTATTCCTTATGGTAATCAGTAGTTTCAGTATTCAAGCACACGATGTTGGTTTCAAGGATATCAACATGGACGTCTTCGTCCCACACAACATGGGTAAACAAGGATGAAACAGGTTCAGTTGACTCGGAGTCATTGACATCCTCAGTGAAGTCAGTAGCAACCATGCTTTTCTTCCTAAGAGTGTTAGGACATTCATTATTATAGTGTCCCTAACCTTTACATTCATGGCATTGCACCTCACTGAGCGGTCTTGTGGGGTTGGATGCATTGGGAATCGAGGATGTGGACTGAGATCTGGGAAGAGCACGTCCAGTAAATTTTGGTGTAGACACCTGTGGTCTGGTCTTCATACTTGAGCCTCCAAGGCTATTCTTCTTCTTCAAGAAACTATTGAAACGTTGGGTAACAAATGACAATTCGTCTTCCTCAATCGTAGTGTATTCCATCTTTTTCAGAATCCCATTGAAATCAAACTCCTCATCATCTTCGTAGTTGTCTGGATTAGTATCGGAGGAAAAGGCAACATTCTTCTCTTTTGAGTTGGAACCAAGGTATTCAATCTCATACTGCTTAAGGTTTCCAACTAAGGTGTTGAACTCAATGTTATCAACATCTTTCGACTCTTCTATGGCAACCACCTTCATATTATATTTCTTCGAAATAGACCTTAGCAGTTTTCCTACAAGTCGAGAGTTAGTTATTGACTCACCAAGCTCTCTGCACTCGTTTGTGATGTCTGATAATCTCATTGTATAGTCCATGATCGACTCCTTCTCCTCCATTCTCATCGCTTCGAAAGTGGACATCAACATTCTCAACCTTGATTTCTTCACGCTCGCAGTTCCTTCACACACACTTTGGAGTGCGTCCCATGCATCCTTTGCTGACTCGTAATTCTTGATGACTTGGTAGTAAATTGCATCTACATAGCTACACAAGGTATTGATGCATTTGAAATTCCAGTTTGCAGCAGCTGCTTCCTCAGGAGTCCAATCTACTTCCTTTTTGGGGAAGGTTTCGCCTTCACCATCAGTAAAACGTGGCTTTTCCCATCCAAGGAGGACGGTTTTCCATACACATTCATCGATACTTTTTAAGTGCCAATGCATTCTTTGTTTCCAGAGGGAATAATTCTCCCCGTTGAGGATCGGTGGCCTTAGGTTGCCTTGAGCATCCATAGCATCTAAAAAAGGATCAGTACTTAAAAGGTTAAGTAACCCGCTCTAGATGCCAATTGTAAAATTTGAAGGTCTATGGTTTTGACAATAAGTCTCAGTTTTATGATGTTGTTAACAATGTTAAACAACACTGACTAACAACATCAACCAGAGTAAAATAAATATATGCAGCGGAAATAAAATTTAAGAACACGATAAAACAAATTCAGTTCACAAGTAAAACTTGGGTGTACAAATCCGAAAACTATATTACTTTCTTGTTTTTCGATCAATACAAAAATATTAAGTAATATATGAAAACTAAAGTATCAAAACACATGATACTAAATACTTGTCGCCTAGGTTGATCAAGCTCTTCTCTGTTGGACACGCAACTTCAAATAACTTGTCAATATCGAACAATGGCTCCAAGTAGTCTTCGTGTTCTTCTTCGTTGTTGTGCGCCCTCTGCTTTGCCGTGCGTCGTCTTCAGAAATCCCGTGCGTTAAAGTCGTCTACCAAGCTTAGTAATCCCTTGTCTTAAATAGACAATCCTAGAATTCTAAATTGGTAAATAAGCATACTAAAATCTAGACACAATTTAGGAAAATAAAGTCCTATAAATAAACTAGGAAACACAATCTAGAGTTCCTAATTAATTTTGTGCCTAATAAAGGCAAATAACAAAATAGGAATTATTGTCAAGAATAAACTCCTCAACAGAAAAATTACAAAATGAGTCTCTTATTCCTTTCCAAGTTGTTGACGCAAGCTCATCTCCGGCTTTCGAGCGATGGATATGATTGTTAAACAATTTTGGGTGGACATTGCTGAAGAGGTGTCATTCACTCAAAAAAACTATTACATCAAAAGGTTCACACAAGTATAGATTACTTATGAAACGTTGATTTGACTTTACTTTTTTTAGTTATGTTTGACTAGCTGATCGGTTTATAATAAACCCCTTTTTTCCTTTTATTTTGATAAGAGCCTTGCACCACATTTACGTAACATTATGAAATTAGTTAAAATAAATATAAGAATTATTTGATAAATCTGAAAATAATAATAAAAAGGTATAATAATAAATAAATCATAAAATTATGAAATCAGTTAATTAAATATAAACAATTATTTCATTAGAAATAGTTATTAAATAAATTATACAATGAAAGGAAATAACAAAAATGTTATAAAATAATATAAAAAAAAAATCTCAAAACATTTTAAAATTGATTAAAATATAATAATTATAAATAAATCTGAAATAATAATTTAATAAATCAGAAAAACAAAACTTATGAATATTTTAAAATATATAATAATGATTGGGAAACATGAAGCCAACTAAAAAAAAACATATTTCAATTCTAAATAATTATTCAATGAATATCTTAAATTAAAAGAAATACACATTTGATAAATCAATATAAACTAAATCTCAATACATATTTTAAAATCAGATATATATAATATAAATTATCATGAAATTCAAAATAAATCTTTAATAAATCAGAAAATAAAAGTAAGAAATAAAAAAAAACGTGTAAATAATGTAAAATAATTAAATAAGTGAAGAAAAAAAGTTAGTTAAATAAAAATAAATACAATTTAGGAAATAATTTAATATAATTTAGGAAATAATTTAATATACATAAAAATAAAAAAAACAAAAGTAGAGATGTTATAAAACATTATAGGGGGGATTGCTAAATAGTACTTCGTAAACCTGGAGGGTTGCATTCGCACTCACGCGATATTGCTGCTGGATTGGAATGTGGTAGGATGCCATTGAACAAAATGAAAGACTGCTTTATTGGTACTTAGCAATAGAAGAATGATTATACTGCTTCGGCGACCTTTTTTCGCCTTCTCTTTGCTTGGAATATTTTTTTAAAGCCAATTAGTCTCTCATGTCAAATAGTTTGAACTTATGACATCAAAGGACCATAATTCCTGATTATGTAAAAAAGAAACAAAAACAATAACAACAGCAACAAAAACAATAACAACAATAATAATGGACAACGGGATGGTTGCCCTGCCGCCCACCATGATTTTTTTATTTTTTGGAAATTTTTTAAGTTTTTTCTATAAAAAATTTCTTACTTGAAGCCTAAATGTTGTTATGTATTATTATTTTTTACTTATTACATACAATTTCTAATTTTTTCCTAACAAAATTTACTTGATTTAAAATAGTGTTATTTATTTCTTACTTGATACAAATAGTGATAAGCGTTTACTTGATTGTGCAAATATTATTATTATTCATTTCTTAAGTAATACATATAATAAGAAATTGCTTACTTGTTGATTGGAGAATCTAGGTGAAAAAAAAAAATAGAAAAACCTTGATAGTAAATTTTTCTTAACTTATACAAACAATAGGGAATTTCGTACTTGATAGAAAAAAACTTTTAACGTAAAAATGTTGTTATGTATTTCTCATTTATTACAAATAATAAAAATATCCTACTTGTTGATTGGAAAATCTTGGGTAAACGAAATCTTACTTGAAAGTAAGAGCTTCTTACGTTGATACAAATAATTGGGAAATACTTGATAGCAAAAACTTCTTATTTTATATTTAAAAAAATTCTGGGCTAAAAAAATTTAGGATAAATAGAACATAAATATGAGACTCGCCGGAAAAGTTTTCTAGTGGCGGCCGATGGGTGGTTATGCTAGAAATTTATTATTATTTTTGTTATTTATATTATTATTATTATTATTATTTAATAGGGGGTAATCAAGTCATTGTATATTTAAATTGGCCTAAATCACGAGTTGAGAAACATTTGGATTAATTGACAAACCAAGGACCTTGTTGGTAATATTATATGGTAAATCTCAAAATACTTATAAATAGGATAAAATTATAATAAATTATAGTCAAAATAAATAAGTATTTCAAAAATTTGAAAAATAAAAACCATATATGAAATAATATAAAATAACAAAAATTTACTAAATGAATAAGAGAAAATAAATTTGAGGTGTTAGATTACGAAATTAATTGAGAGATTTTATATCCTATATTATCGAGTCAATCGTCGGGTGAATTTGTTGAAAATTACACATATTAAAACTAAAATTAAAATTAATAATAATAGCTCATGAATGAGTGAATTTATCACATTGATAACTTAATATCGTAGTAATTAGTAATTACTCTACTAGTAATTTACTATTGAATATTATTTTTTAAATCCTTTTATATAGTTTTTTAAGAAAAAGATAGGTGAAACAAAAGGAAAAAAAAAAAGGATAGGTCAATCATGTGGCCTAATCTGAATCATGAAGTCGGCCTGAGTCACATTACCTTTATATATTAATGCAAAATCCTCATAAACTATGTGTCTGCTTCGTATGCTTCGTTTGACAAATAAAAGATTCTGGTGCTTCGTTTGCTTATGTGTCATCCGAGCCTAATATTTACCTAATTTAATACTTTTCTTTTTATTGTATCTTACCTAATTATTTATTTTAATTATATTTTTTCTTATTCAATACTTTCCTTTGATTCTCCTAATATAAAAATAGAAATAAATCATATATAATTAGTAGATAAATCTAAATTAGTTATTTTAATTAAAAGAAAATTTTCATATGAAATTATTTTAATTTAAAAACTTTATTATAAAAATAATTAGATAAGTTTTATTGATAATATAATTTCAAATAATTTTATTTTGGAGTTTCAAATATTTCTTATAGGTAAAATATGAGTTATTTACAATAATTTAAGTATGTAACTAAATATTAGTAATGTATTCAATAAAAATATAAAAATATTAAATTATATACTAATAGTTAATAAACATTGATTAGGTTCCAGTACAATGCGACACGGGTTGAGAGTATGATGTTTTTTGAATATCTCAAAGTATGTAATTAATAATTATTAACGAATTTATTCTAAATATTAATATATAAAATGATTTAATAATAATAATAATAATAATAAGTAATAAAATAGATATTAGACACGGGTATAGAATGTGACGCCTTTTGAGTTTTTGTAAGTATGTAACTAAGATTTAATTAATTTAATTTAAACATCAAATATAAAATTATTTAATATTTATAATAATTGATAAATAGATTAGACATGTATAAGGTACATTATTTTAATTTTTTTTTTATTTTAGATCTAAAATTCAGTAATTATCACAAATACTTTTTATATTTATCTTTGATAAGTTTCCTGTAATACATGGGTGTTAAACAAGTATATATCATTGCAAAATCCTCCTAATCTATGTGTCTACTTTTTATGTTTGGCTTTGATAATAAAAAAAAACATTGATGTTTCATTTGCTTATGTGTCATCCGAGTCTAATATATACCTAATTTAATATTTTCCTATTACTATACATTGCCTAATTTAATATTTTCTTTTTATTATATTTAGCCTAACTCAATAGTTTTCTTTTATTATATTTTGTCTAATTCAATATTTTTTTTATACTCCTAATATATGAAAATATAAATAAGTCATATATAATTAGTAGAAAAAAATTTAGATTAATTATTTTAATTAAAAGATAAATTACATATGAAATAATTTTAATTAAAAAAAACTTATATATGAAAATAATTAACAAATTGTATTTATAATAAAAGTTAAAATAATTTAATTTTTAAATTTTAAATATTCTGTATAGGTAAATTATGATATATTTGCAATAATTGGAGTATATAACTAAATATTAGTAATGAACTCAATCTAGATATAAGAAAATAAAATTATATAATAATAATTAATTAATATTTATTAGACAATGGCACATGCGAGAAGGCGTGAGAATATGACATCTTTTGAATTCTTCAAAGTATGTAACTATAATTACTAATAAAACTAATTTAAACATAAAAATATAAAATAAGTTAATAATAATTAATTAATATAGATTAAGGACGATTTGAAAATGTGACATCTTTTGAATTTTTATAAGTATGCAAATATAATTATTAATGAACTTAACCTGAACATTAAAATATAATATTAATCAATAATTATAATAATTAATAAATTGAACAGGACACGGGTTGATATACACATTCTTTCAATTTTTTATTTTAAATTTACAACTTTATAATTTTTACAAAAATTTTTATATTTAATTTTTTATAAATCCCGTGTAATACACGGGTGTTGAACTAGTGTATCCCTATTTAAAAATATGACCTGGACTTGTTTGGAACCGAGTAGAGGGTCGATTAAAAACATAATGATCATGATAGCAACGTCTATTTCTTGTTACCGAATTTTTTTTTCTTGTGTTTTTTCACCATTTTCAATTTTATTTTATATTGTATTTATTAGTTTCTGCATTATCAAACTTATTAAATAATTATTTACATCTTTTATATCCATTTAACTAATTTTACGATTTCTTAGTTATATTTTATGTTATTTTTTATTTTAATATTAGACTTATTTAACAGTTATTAATAATTTAATTATAGATTTTACAGTGTAATTAACTTATCTAATTAGATTTTATAATACTCATTTTTTATTTTCTCAAATTTATTAAATAAGTATTTAGAATTTATTAAAAGTTTAATATTAATATATTGTTTTATAATCATTTAGTTTGATTTTATATCATTTTCTTTTAATATTTTTTTCCTAATTTTCTCAGCTTTAATAAATTATTAACTTATTAATTTATTTGTTTTATATTTTTATGATTTTATTTTATTTTTGTTATTGACATTTTTGAAAAGACGCACCAAACACGCTTCTTAGTTTCCCTGGTTTTCCTTATTTCTTCAAGAATCTTTGCCAGCGCCTCTTTCTTGTGAGAACTATTTGTTATTTGGTTTTATTTGTTGTTGTTTTTTTTTTTTTTTTTTTAATTCACGAAGAAACCGTGAATTTGGTTTATGAATTTCCATTCGTAATTCCTTGGAACTTTTGTGAGGAAATTTATCTGTTGCGAGTCTGTGACATTGTCCAATTGTATTATTTTTTTAAATAGGCACGCCACCTGTTCGTAGAAATGCATTTGATATTATGGGTGCTTCAAAAAAATTTAATGTTCTCCTTATCATCTTTTGTGTATGAAGAACGCTTAATTAATGGTTAATCCATCACTGCAAGATTAAAATTTCTTGCCTTGTAGTGGTATTGTATACATTTCTATGCTTCAACCGCTAACTTTTATTTCCAGTTCTGTTTTATCAGGATAGTTAATAATGCTATCAAAGTCGAAGCACTTGTACTCTTTGTCACGGTGGTGGGTTTGTTTGCCTATAGATATTTATAGCCAAGATTATCGCAATTATATCACTGGAGTTACTAATGTATTCCAAAATGCATTTAGCTCTGTTGCTGAGCCAACTAAAGCTAATGACACATCGACAGATGAGAAACCTGAGCTTCCTAGTTTGGTCAAGTTTTCAGGTACTAGCAAAAAAGCTAGCAAGCCAGAAGATGACGATTTTGTCCCTCCTTCATTATTGTACTGGATAGAAAACCACATGCTTCGTGCTCAAGAAGTTGATACGAAAAGAATAGTGAACAATATTGTTGAGAGTGATGTTGATAAGATTAGTAAGATTCTAAAGACCCAATCTAAATCCCTCGATTCAGTCTTGAAAGCATTAGATGATTGTGATGTTAATTTGTCCGAGGGTTTGGTCAAGCAAATATTGCGGAGATTTAGCAACGAGTGGATACCATCTTTTGGGTTCTTCAAGTGGGCCGAATCGAAAAACGGATTCAAACACTCGCCCTACCTCTACAACTTAATGGTCGACAATTTGGGGAAAACGAGGAATTTCGAGACAATGTGGGAATTAGTAGAACAAATGAAAACATCGGAAGGTTATGTCACGTTGGACACGATGAGTAGAATCATGCGGCGTCTTTCAAAGGCCGGTAAGTATGACGATGCGATAGAGACATTCGAAAAAATCAAACTATTCGGATTGAATAAAGATATAGCGGCCATGAACATATTAATCGATGCGTTGGCGAAGGAAGGAAGTGTCGAGCATGCGGAACGAGTATATTTGAAATTTAAACTAAATATTCACCCCACTCTACAGACTTACAACGTGTTAGTGCTCGGCTATTGCAAAGTTAGGCGTATCGATAGAGCTAAAAAAATCGTCGACGAGATGAGGGCCCACGGGTTTAGCCCAGACTCGGTTACGTACACGGGTTTCATCGAAGCCTCTTGCCGCGAAAAAGATTTTCTTCAAGTTTACGCTACTTTAGACGAGATGGATAAAGATGGTATTCGTCCCGGTGTGGCGACGTACACTGTCGTGATGAACGCTTTCTCAAAAGCTAAGGAAATAGATAACGCCATGAAAGTTTACGAGCTCATGAAGAAAAACGATTGCTCGCCCGATGCGTTGTTCTATAATGTACTCATTAGTGCTCTGACTCGAGCGGGCAGGTTGAAAGACGCTGACGAGGTGTTTGACGATATGACGAGGCAAGGAGTTACTCCGGGCGTGTCAACCTACAACATGCGGATTTATTTTGCGGCGGATAACTTGCAAGAAGAGAAGGCTCTGAATTTGCTTATGAGAATGGAAGAGAATAATTGCAAGCCGAATATTGTTACCTACGCGCCGTTATTGAAAATGTGCTCCAAATTGAAAAGGACGAGGGTGCTTTCGTTTTTGTTGAGTCACATGTTTAAGAATGACGTGAGTGTTGATCCTGGGACCTCTGCGCTTGTGATTAGTTGTCTCTGTAGGAGCGGAGGTGTTGTCCGTGGTTGTTGGTTGTTTGAGGAGATGGTGGTTAAGAAGGGTTTTGTTCCGATGGATTGTACGAATGAGATTTTGATCAAAGAACTGGAGAAGAAGGGTATGCATGAAGAGAAACGAAGGATTCAAGAAATGATGATGTCGCGGGCTAGATGAGAAATTGTATATTCTTGATTATGATAGACTATATCTAATGGATTAACAAACTTTTCCGGTTGAGAATCGTTTTTTTTTTTAAGAGTTTGCAAGCGTTCCTTGATCAAGTTTGTTAATCAACAATAGGGAACAGAGACTCTCTTGTTTACAATAGGTATTAATACCTTTGCAAAAATATAAAATAATTCAATTAAAAGCCCAATCCCCACTTCTTGATGAGACCAAATCAAGACCAATGTAGGAAATCAACTCACACCCACATGCCCATTAATAGGAATAAAATTTGAGACCAACGGATATTGGAGCCGTCAATTATTGGCTCCGCCCAATAGGCCCAATATTTGGGCCGCACTGGACTGGGGTTTCATAGAACCGAAGCTTGATGCATTTTTACACTTTTTTATTGCAAGTTACAAGGTACACTTTGGTGACAACTTATTATGTACGCCTGAACGTACGTTGTAATATATTTAGTAAAAATTAAATTTTAAACGTGATAAATATTAATCAAATGTCAAAATGTGAATTTTTAAACATATAAAAGATATAAAAATGTTCATATTTGTTCTGATAAAAGTTCATCTTCATTATGCTAAAAATTTATCTATGTTATGAGAAATATCAATATATATTTTTAATCATATGCAATGTTATAAATATGAATCTTAATGTTATAAATGTACAATTTTTCATAATACAGATGAACATGTAATGGTAATACGATCAATCGTAAAAATATACATGTTGTATTAAATGTTCATCTTTGGGTGTACAATACAACGTATACCTGTATGTACGTAATAATGACTGCACTCGAGTATACGTTGTACTTTACACCCGGGTAGAAAGTATATCTCCATTATAATACTAAATGTTCATTTTGTAATAATAAATCTTTGTGTTTGTTCTCATATATATTTATCTTTATTATGATAAACGTACATTTATAAAAATGTAACATGAATAAAAATGACATGTCCATTCTGATAAATGCTCACTTCCATTGTGATAAAAGTTCATCTATAAATATCAATCTCCGTTCTCATTATATATATATATGTATATATATATATATGATTAGGATCATGTGAGAACCAAATCCCTATGTGGGAACTTAAGAACCGCTATATTACATTATATCTGATGCTAATTTAAATAATGCAAAATGCTATTTATATTTTTACATTGTTATTTTTATGTTCCCTTGATTTTTACTATTATCTTATTAGCATGTACATGATTAATAAATAACATCACATCCTATATAATATAGCAGGTTTTTAGGTTCCAACACAGGGATTGGTTCCCATGTGAAACCACTCATATATATATATATATATATATATATATATATATATATATATATATATATGTATATATATATATATAATATGATAAGTTTCATTCACAACTCAATAAATGTACAAGTTTTATAATATAACTAAATACGTAATAGATATATGATCAATCGTACAAATATACACCTCCATTATAATTACTGGTTTTTTATAGCATGGGCTTAGGGTAGGATTTGAAAATGTTGACCCGTAACTCTTGGGTCTGGAGATTAATCTCGGGACCTCAACTTCACCGGTTGAGCTAGACCTCATCAGCATTCTGTTAACAACATTTATCACGTTCATGATATCAAAATGAAAAGGGGGAAATTACAAAAAATAGCTTTATTTATTGTCAACTGTTTTACGTCCTTATACCTTGGCGATTCTAGTCTTTCACAAATTTGTTCCTCAAATTCAAACTTCCCCTTTCTGAATAATTCCAAAGTCGAAGAGGTGCGAGTCGGTCTCGTCGAAGACTTTTCTCCAGGAGCGCGAGCCATTTTTGATTGTCGGCGGCGTTAGGTTTTCGGATTCGAATACGAATTGTTATATTTTAGCTTTGAATTAAGCGCTGGCTGGTTCCAATTCTAGACGGTGTTAGGTTTTTAGGTTTGAATCCGAATGATTTCATTTTGGTTTTGAGTTAAGCACCGAGATTCGTTAATAACTTTGTACAATTTTTTATTCGAGAAATAGAATGTGCAAATTCATATCTTCAAGCCGAGGGCTCATAAAGATTTTGCTTTCGAATCGTATCTTCACATAGAAGTATATTATGGATTTAACGATTCCGATTTCTCGATTCAGAAAGAAATAGTTTATTTTTCCTGAAGAAATTTATCAGCGACTTGTTTTCTTTATAAAATTGAGGTTCTCCATGTCCTTCCTATGTAAACAACTCCTCCTTTCTTCGCTCTCATCTTTGTTCAACCGCCGCCACGCATCTGGACATAACTTTCAAGCAAAAAAAGTCCAGAGATTTTTAAGAACACAGGTCAAGGTACTTTTCCCTTTTTCATTTTATTTATTTATGTTTTTTTTACATTGTACAATTTCAAATTACTACTTCTTGAGGTGTCATGATAGTATATATCCATGGATAGATGTTATAATAGTGTCTTCATCTAGAGCTGTGTTGTAGAAACTAATTGTAAACAAATTGAAAACCATCAAGAAACACATGTTTTTGAAATGGTTCACTTTTCAAGATACTAGGGCATAGAAATTACTCCCTCCGTCCCACAAAAATAGTCTAGTATTCCATTTTCGTCCGTCCCACAAAGATAGTCCAGTTATATATTTAACATATCATTAAATTTTTATTTCCACACATACCCTTAATTAATATTTTTGAAATACTAGTTTTCTACATGGTAAATTGAAAATTGATGATTACAATGTAAAATCTTAATATTCTAATAACAAATATACTAATTCCAACACTGATTTCTATAAGCATTAATTGACATTAATAAATTCAACAAGGGTATAGTTGAAAAACACTAACTAAATTAATGATTTAACTATATAAACTACTCATTTCTTAATCTGTGTGAAACCAACCGCATGATTATCATTTTGGGACGGAGGGAGTAATTAGAAACAAACTGGAAACCATAAAAGAAACACGTGTTTTTGAAAAGGGTTCACTTTCCCAATTATTATAGAAACCAGTTGAAAAAACCAGAACCATAAAGAAACACATGTTTGGAATGAGTTTAATTTTCCAATTATTATTGTATAGAAGCCAATTGGAAATAAATTGGAAATCATATAAAAAACAAACTGAAACTATATGAACACATGTTTTTTAAAGGGTTCACTTTTCCAATTATTAAAGTATAGAAACCAATGCGAAACAAACTTGAAACTATATAGAAACACATGGTTTTGAAGGGTTTGTTTTCACAATTATCAAGGTATAGATAACAATTGGAAATAAACTAGAAACCATATAGAAGCATATGTTTTTGTAGGGTTGTTTTCCCAATTATTTGGGCATAGAAACCAATTGGAACCCAACTTGAAACCGTGTACAAAAAAGTATAATTTTGAAATAAATTAGGTATTTTTAGAAAGAGAAAATGAAAATTTTAAGTTTATTTAGTATAAGATGAAAAAAAATGTCTTTTTCCAAAAAAAAAAAAAAAGGTATTATTTTCTTTACCCCAAAAAAAAGGTGTTATTTTCTTTACCCAAAAAATGTCTTTTTCCCAAAAAAAATGTGAGAAGCAAAAAATATCTTTATTATTTTCATGAAATCGGATTTTTAGATTGAGCTCATTTTATTTGTGGTACTTTGATAAGATTTTTTTGATACTATAACATTTTGAGAATTAAAAATTAAAAATCGTATAATACTTACAAGCATTATCCTAGATACATAATATTCTAGTATTATTACATCATACTATAATCGTCAAATTAGAGAATAGCAAAATACCTGAATTCATAGGAATACTGGCATACAGACAACTCACTAATCAGGGGCGTAGGTAGGGGGGTGCAAGCCCAGTCCAGGGCACAGCCCAATTTTTTGGGAGTACTACTTTTTAAAGGAAAAATAAATTTAAAAATAAAAATTATATGTATTTTAGTAGGAAAAAAATAAAATTAGGATAGAGAGAAGTATAATCTTCAATTCGGGCTAGGGTTGATTCGCCGAGCTGGCTACGCCCTGTCACTAATTATTGTATTTTGCTGAACATGATCTATGCTGAACACAAATGCTCCATCTACACAAACGTGATCATCCTCGCATTATTCCTTTAAAATGGGATATTCGTTTTTTCTTCAGATGCGAAGAATAGAAGATTATGTATGATAATTAGACTACCATCACCTACATAGAGTAGGGTCATGTAACGACTCATTGATTCCATATCAATTACGTATCCGTGAATTTCTATCTTATTTAAATCACTTAATTAAGTCTATAAATATTAAATAACCAATATAATCTAATAATATGTTGCCTATATATATATTAGGGAAAAAAATTATTTGCCTCTCAAATTATTGCAAAATGTTATTTCTATCTTCTAAAATTTTAAAATTGACAACTTATCCCAATGTTCACAAATTTTACGATTTACATAAACCTTGATTCCGTCAAAAAAACTCGTCGGAGCTGACCATCTACATTCCAAGTGGTGTTTTAAAAGCAAAATCATCATTTTAATCGAGATAAGTTTTATTTTACCTCCCATATTATACTAATATTTCACTTTTCCTCATAAACTTTTAGATATGACAAATTCCATCATCAAGTATGTGAATTTTAGTCGATTACCCTCCTCATCGCCCATTTGTAAAAATAATAATAATAATAATAATAATAATAATAATAATAATAATAATAATATTGGCTTGTGGCAACCCTGCTACCAAATAACATTTATTATATAAGAAAATGAGTAACATGTTATACCTTAATAATGGTATCAATAAGAGTTTTATGTGATTTTGTTTCGCGCGCGCGTGCACACACACACACACACACACACACACACACACACACACACACACACACACACACACATATATATATATATATATATATATATATATATATATATATATATATATATATATATAGGTTCAGATGCAAACCACATCCTTATTTTTGAACTTAAAGTCAATTATGCACCTTACATCTAATTATTATAGTCTCATACTTGGTATTTCCATCATATGAGTTTTGGCCAAGAAAGACAAAGAGGGGGAGATTGTTGAGTCTCGTATTTTATAAATATGTTAATTAATAATTAATAATTTATTTTGTCTTATTTAATATTTTGACTTTATTTTCAAGTTTAAATATTTTAGGGAAAGATTTGATATTCATCATTTTTGTTAATTATCATGTATATTATTTAGTCTTAGATTAGGTTGTAATTCTCTTTCACTTGTACAGAATCGTATATCACTACAAAAAAATAGTGAAATACCGATGGTATTAAATTTTTCTCAGTTTTTTTCCGAGCGAAATATTCTCCTTCGGTAAATCACTCGAAAATACGGCGCCAATGTTTGTCGTCATAGTTATCGAAAGCAATACCGAAGGCTTTTCGAGGGTATCATTACCGAAGGAATATAACCTTTGACAAAATCGAGGGGCAACACCGTCCACTCGGTTTTTTTAGAATAAAAAAATTGAAAAAAAAAACCGAGAGGAAATATATACCCTCGGTTTTTTCCGAGGGCAGAACAGTCCCCTCGTTTTTTTTGTTATTTTTGATTTTTTTAATTAAAAAAACCGAGGTGACGGTTTTTCCCTCGGAAAAACCGAGGGAATTAAATACCCTCGATTTTTTTCGAGGGCAATTTCGTCCCTCAGCTTATTTTAATTAAATTTTTTGAAAAGAATAGAAAATATGTATTTAATGATCAACACTCAATTCTCGTGGTTTCATAACATCGAGACGCACTCCTTGCCACCCCGTGCGTAAATTGATAGGATTTATTTTTATTTTTACTAACTTTTAATTTTTTTTTCGATTTTTTTATTTAAATATAAAAAAAAATAGAAAATGCGTATTTAACGATCGACATCCGATTCTCGTGGTTACATGACATCGAGACGCACCCTTTGCCACCCCAACCGTAAAATGATAGTATTTATTTTTATTTTTACTAATTTTCTATTTTTTTATTTTTTATTTAAAAATCGAAAAAAATAGAAAATGCGTATATAATGATCGACACCTGGTCCTCATGGTTCCATGAAATCGAGACGCACCCCTTGCCACCCCGTGCGTAAAATAATAAGATTTGTTTTTGTTTTTACTAATTTTTATTTTCTTCGATTTTTTTTTTATTTTTTATTTAAAATCAAAAAAAAGAAAAAATAGAAATCGCGTATTTAACAATCGACAGTGGATACCAGCATACCGTGACAGATACAGACACCGTCTGATGCGGGTACATCACAATGACAGTTGGTCCCACCACGGAAGGAAATTCTTGTTTATATCGCGTATTTAACAATCGAAAAAAAGATACCAGCATACCGTGACAGATACAGACACCGTCTGATGCGGGTACATCACAATGGCAGTTGGTCCCACCACGGAAGGAAATTCTTGTTTATATCGCCGAGAAGAAGTAAGTAAATTAATAATTTTAATTTATATCCCTAAGGAGACTCGTCGATTCTGGTGGGACATGTTTCAGGTAATTATTATTTTATATCCAAATTTATTAACCTTTACTGTAACTTGAGAATCATGTATCAATCGAGTTTTAATTATTGTTTTATTTTGCAGGATATTTATTATTGGGACACGGACGAGTATACTGTAGAGCAGATGCAGGAAGCATTTATGGCAACGATGTCGGACAAGTATGGGAAGCGGTTGAAGTGTAAGTAGTATCATGATTCTCACGGTGGTCAGCTACCGATATGCGTTACCGAGGAGGTTTAGAGGTAAATAATTCTGTTATATATTTTCTTATTAAATTAGAATTTTTTATTTATTACAGATAATTTATATCATCTTATATATCATGCATTTCAACTAGGGCTTGAAAGGTTGAGTGGGATAAGACCGAGAACGAGAAGAAACCGAGCAGTGCAGCCGGAACAGGAGGAGCGAGTCTGTTGGTTCGGGTACTGGGATGTCGAAGCATGGGGGGTGGGTTGGTTGTCAATTATGATCTGGATAGCGTAAGTAATTTCAGAATATAATATATTATTTATTTGTTTATTTTTAATGTTAATTATTTGAAAATTTTATTTGGATATAGGAGTGGGAGACGGGTGCGACGGCCAATACGTACCAGGGTTTTGTACGTACGCACAGGAAGGACGACGGCACATGGATCGATGCGAGATCCAGTAATACTAATGTGAGTCTCTTTCTTATTTTTAACATGTTCTTTGATTTTAATGTAGAATTTACTTACAAGTTGTATTTCAGGAGGAGTACGAGCGACATTTGGAGGAGGTACGTGCGTCTTCCTAGGACCGGATAGCGAGGTTGATCCTGATCGGGTTTTTCTCGACTTCGTCGGGTTGAGAAATGCCGATACTATGGCACCGACTCATTCGGGAAGGTGGTGGCTGTTGCGAATGGTTTTTTCGGAGGCATCTCTTCTTCCTCCTCCTGCCAGCATGATGGAACCCACGTGAGACAGCTCGAGGCGCAGAGGGAGGAGTTAGAGGCCACGAGATGAGCTCAGGAGGCGATGGAGCAGCGATACACCGAGTCTGAGTGACTACATGAGCAGCAGCGCCAGCAGCAGGAGGCATGTCAGGCGCAAGTGAACGCCCAGATGGCCGAGCTGTTAGCTCAATTGCAGCAATATTGTAGTATTTATTATTTAAGAGTTTAAGATTTTATCTTATTTCCTTTATATTAATATTTATATATTATATTATGTATATTTTATTCCTTAGAGTAGAAAACTTTTTTAGGCTAGTTTATATTATTAAGACTCTAGAAACTTGATCTTCTTTCCTTACTAACGATATTTACTTGCAATAGTTTGTATATATATATTTTTTCTTATTTTGTAGGTCCTTTATACTAGCAAGGTGTGCCTATATAAAGTTGAGGGATTACTCAAAACTAACTCACAAATTTTGAGAGAAAATAAAAGCAAGAGAAGTTGAGAGCTATTTTATTCAAGTTACAGATCTTCTGAATCGGCGGATGCGACTGAGAATATTTTCGGTATCTGTGATCACATCCTGCAGTTTGAGTTATTTTCTTCCATTATTTTTGCAGTTTTCGTTAAAATCAAATCTTATGATTGTGAATCTTGATTTTTGAAAGTGTTATATTGATTTATATCATATTTAATCTTTAGGAGTTCTTAACTTATCTTTACTTACACTACAAAAGAACTTGAAACGCCGACGGACATTACCGATGGGCAGCATTTCGTCGGTAAAAGTTCGGCATTACCGACGACATTATCGACGGTCACAGTTATCGACGGTTTGCCAACGGACGCAGCCCCTCGGTAGCTTTATCCGTCGGCAAGTTCTCGGGAAGTAGGCGGGAGTAAAGCCCGCCCAATATGTCGATGGCACGCGTTCGTCGGCAATTTAAAAAAAAGAAGAAAAAATCGGATTTTATTTGCCGACGGCATGAGTCCGGCGACAATTTAAAAAAAAATAGATATTAATTGCCGACAAAAATTTTAGCCGTCGGCAACACCGGCCTTCGGCGAATCCGATATTTCTTGTATTGTTAGTGGATTACGGCTTTTGTAATTATTAAAACGCAAGTTTTGAAAGTAATGATTTTCACCTTGTTGGCTCGACAATAAAAATAGTATTATAGTCAAAAGTTTTATGCGTGTGTCTTTTATTTTCATTTGCTATTTATTTTACACTCTTCACATCACACGTGTTTTATATTAACTAAAATTATGAATCGAGGTCTGCAATTCTTTCACCCACCATTAATACTGAATTAGCTATAAGATAACCCTAATTCATCTTCTAGATTTTTATTTTCATTTTTTGAAATTTTGCCTATTTTTTCAATTCACGTAAACATTTGGCTGGAACCACCAATAATCGGAAACTCAAATCCATAGTCGGAATCATCAATACTAGGAAACCAAATCCCATCGAAAACCACGTCTGATTCGGAAACATAAAACCCAAAACAAATCTACATAGGCATGTTTGAACTCATTTTTGTTGGGATTGTGAATGTTGGTTTTCAGAATATTGAGTATTCATAATTTTATGAACAATAAGAATTCTTATTTCTTGTCGGGGATTCATAATCTTTTAATTAATTGTATATGTCAAATCATATTTGAAAGTGGAAGTTGATGTAATGTTACAGTTTACTTGATATCAAATTATATATGAAATAATCAAAAGTGAACGGTATTTTATTACTACTATATTGTATTTATTAATATCTAATTAATTAAATATAATAATAGGATAAAACAGACGAGTGTTTGGATATAATAATTAGGATGGTAACATTAAAAAATTATTGATTGAGTAATCAAATATTGGCTTATAGAAACGGGGGATGAAAGTTCATAATTCTGATTTATAATCTGTTTGGACTAGCATTCGTTGGAATTCTTAATTTTGGTATTCAGAATCTTAGGATATTCAGAATTTTGTGAATAGTAAGAATTCTTGTTTGTTATAGGATTCAGAATCTTTTAATTTTTACTTGTAGATGTCAAATCATCTCTGAAAGTGGGTGATAATAAATTATTATATTATATTTGATGTTAGATTATGTTTGAAAAGTACATGGTAGTGTATTTATATTGTATTAGTAATATTTAATTATTAATTATATGATAGTTGTTTGAGTTGAGTATTTCATTTCCGGAATCTTAAAATAAAGAGTATTCATTATTCTGAATGCTAGAGCAGAGATGGCGGAGAATCGAAATTATATGGGGTGTTTTCGTCATTCCTTGGGTGCAAATATTAAAACCTAGAAAAGTTGATCAAGCGTTTCTTCAAGCAGCTTTCTGGGAACCAGTCTACCTGAGATGGCGAACAACGAAACCGAATGTTAGAAGAAGATTAGCTGATTTATTACTTATTCTTCTCCCCGCCGCAAGAATTATTTGAAGGTGCCTCTTTCTCTTTCTCGTGAGAATTTATTTGTTTCTTACTTTTTTTTTTTTCAATAAACAGTGTTTCGTTCCTTTTCAGCTCTGATTCTCTTCATCTTGCACAACCAGCCCCGTAGTATAGAGTCCCCTTGTGTTTATAAACTTTTAACTCTCAACTCCGTGAAGACAAAGGCCCATTTAATATTGTAAATATATGCACGCCATCTGTTCGTAGAAATCCCCATATACCTATTTGTGTGTTTCATTTTTATTTATATTCCCGTTGTCATTGTTTGTGTGAATAAAGAACTCTTAGTTTATTGGTATATTCATCATTGCAAGATTTAAATTTCTTCTTGTAGTATTATTGTATGCATTTCTACGTTCTAATCGCTATATTTTATTTCCTGATTAGTTTTGTCAGGATAGTCGAGAATGCTATCAAAGTCGAAGCATTTGTATTCCTTGTCACAGTGGCGGCCCCAATTACGTTTGAATAGTTACATACACGACTACCGCATTTTCCAAAATGCATTTTGCAGTGCTGCTGAGCCAATTAAAGCTAATGACACATCGAAAACAACAGAGTCGCCTGAGCTTCCTGGTTGGGTTAAGTTATCCGTTAAAGACAAAATGGCTAAAAAACTGAAGAATGACGATTTTGTCCCTCCATCACTATCGTACTGGATCGAAAACCACAAGTCTCGTGTCCAAGATGTTGATATGAAAACCATAGTGAACAATATCGTCGAGAGCGATGTCGATAAGATCAGTAAGATTCTAAAGAGACATTTTAAATCCCCTGATTCGGTCATTAAAGCGTTACACGGTTGTGATGTTGACTTATCCAATGGTTTGGTCGAGCAAATATTACGGAGATTTAGCCATGAGTGGATACCATCTTTCGGGTTCTTCAAATGGGCTGAGTCGCAAAAGGGAATTAATCACTCGCCCGATCTTTACAACTTAATGGTCGACAACTTGGGAAAAACGAGGAAATTCGAGATTATGTGGGAATTAGTCGAAAAAATGAAAAAGTTGGAAGGATACGTCACGTTGGAGACGATGACTAAAATCATGAGGCGTCTCGCAAAGGCCGGTAAGTATGACGATGCAATCGAGGCGTTTGAAATAATGAATTTATTCGGAGTCGTAAAAGATATAACGTCCATGAACATATTACTGGACTCGTTGGTGAAGCAAGGAAGTGTCGAGCACGCCGAACGAGCGTATCTCAAGTTGAAAGAACATATTCTCCCCACTAAACAGACTTTCAATGTGTTAGTGCATGGTTGGTGCAAAATTAGGCAGATCGACAAAGCTAAGAAAACCGTCGACGAGATGAAGGCCTGCGGGTGTAGCCCGGACGCGGTTACATATACAAGTTTCATCGAAGCATATTGTCGCGAAAAGGATTTTCGTAAAGCCAACTCTACTTTGGAGGAAATGGAGAAAGACGGTATTAGCCCTGGTGTGGTGGTGTACACTATAATGATGAATGCTTATGCGAAGGCTAAGGAAATAAATAAATCCATCGAGGTTTACGAGCAAATGAAGAAAAACAATTGCGCGCCCGATGCCTCGTTCTATAATGTGTTCATTAGTGCTCTGAGCCGAGCGGGCAGGCTGAAAGATGCCGACGAGGTGTTTGAGGATATGTCGAGGCAAGGAGTTGCTCCGGATGTGTCGACGTACAATACATTAATATTTATTGCTGCGATTCATCTTGAAGAAGAGAAGGCACTGAGTTTGCTTATGAAAATGGAAGAGAATAATAATTGCAAACCGAATATCGACACGTACGCGCCGTTGTTGAAAATGTGCTGCAGGTTGAACAGAATGAAGGTGCTTTCGTTTTTGTTGAGTCATATGTTTGGGAATGATGTGAGTCTTGATCCGGGAACTTATTCGCTTTTGGTTAGCCGTTTGTGTGGGAGTGGAAATGTTGTTCGTGCTTGTTCGTTTTTTGAGGAGATGGTGGAGAAGGGTTTTGTTCCGATGGATTGTACTTATGAAATTTTGATCAAAGAACTCGAGAAGAAGGGTATGGATGAGGAGAAACGAAGGATTGAAGAAGTGATGTTACAGGCTAAACAGCCACAATTCGGCTAATGTTTTCTCTGCAGTATTTGTTGTTTTCTTTATTATGATCAGGACCATATTTATGTTCTTGTTGGAGTGAATACTATTTGAATTATTATGCTTTAGTTAACGTTTTAAGCCTTTTTTTTATAGAGACAACTATCTTTAAATTCTCGACACGAATTATTTACATTGCTAATAAGATCGGTGTTGTCAAGTAAAAGTGTGCTATGAGAGCATCAATAATAAGACAAACAAACTATCTTACATTCTAATTGGGACTTTCTCCCATTAAGCAATCATTCCCAAAGTGAGTATTTTGTTACACCGACAATTAGCTAGTGTTCTTCAATTAAAGATTGTTGTTCTATTTTCATCTATGGTTCTATTTAGTAAAAACTTCATATATAAAACTCGAGAAGAGCACAAACCTTTTGAAATACTTCAAGTACCTTTTGATTGGTTCTTGGATCTATCTTCAATATATTTCATATATTAGTTTTTGTTTTATTATTCAACTTAATAACTTTATTCATAAATACATTACCAAGAAAATATGGCTCACTCGTAGAAAGACAAAAATACTAATGAAAGAACAATGACAATTTTGAAATATAATAGAAATCCATTTGGGAAATATCAGTATATTTTGGTAGCTGTTTTTAATTGGACTTTTAGAAAATTGACCTATTTTACCACTTCTACAAAATGAGCTTTAGAATGTGCTTTTATCAAACTCTACATTGACAAAAAAGCACTTTTTGAGAAAGTTGGAATTGAAAGGTTCGTACAAATGCATTTTTATTTCAAAAGTGGTCACAAACACCGCCCATATCTAGAATTTATCCTGATTAAAAATAATAAAACTAAAAAATTTCAAAATCCCGCGTAAATAAAGATCGATCAAACTTATTGTGTCAATCGATTCAAATCGGTCCCACAAACATATAACTCAAGATACTTCTATTACTTTTATTGTCCTCAAAACCAATTGCAGAAATAAAAATTACTATTGTTTAAAGTAATGGAGAAAAGATGCATTTGAACTGTACATGGAAATTCAAACAATGACGATATATTGTCTTCAAGGGACTAACTCATGAATTGTACTGCACAACAATATAGATATAGCACTTATTGTACACTTAGATCCTAACATATGCAACAATTGCAAGTTCAATAATTGCAATATGGTTATCCTAAAACTAAACTATTTTAGAATCGAAAAATAAATAAAAATAATCTAAATTTGTAAAAATGATTCATTTTCGATTCAAGAGTTCACCCGGACAGGGATTTCAAGGGACTACGGTTCAATTTGACTTTTGGCTTCTGCCATCTATCTCGTCCCAAAAACTCCTCGATTAACCTATATGAAAACAAAAGGTCCAAATTATAATTTATTGAATGCCACATATAAGTATGTAAAGACTACGAATGTATATACTCACATGCTGCAAATAGCCTTTTGTGCTGCCGCCAGCTCCCGATCAGGAAAGCTGTCTTCCATGTGAAAACTCAGCCAGACATAGAGATCGAGAACCTTCGATTACCAAAAGAACGATAACTTTAATGACAATTTTATAAAATCCAACACGGCCCAAAAAAAAAAAAAAGATGATAGGCTCCGCATAGATATATTAAGATAGAAATGCATCTTATGAGGGATTTATTGTAGAGCCGTGTCATAAGATTTTGAGGCTTCAGGCCAGGTATTTGCAGAGGTCTAACTACTATATTGTATCACTAATCCACATTTTTTTATTTTTTTATTTTTTTTTGGGCTTTTTGGGATGTAAATTTACTTTTCAATTTGTATAATCAAGCAATTTTAACATTTCACTCACCACAACAGATGATATGGCTTAGTCCACTTGATCTATCTTGTAAAATACTTGATCTCAAATAAGACTTAATCTGTGTTAGTTAATTACACACATATCACTAATTTAGGGCCCTAAGCAGCCGCCTCAATGGCCTTAAGGTTGACACGGTTCTGCTTTCCTGTGGCTACTAATTACAATTGAACCACAAATAGGTGTTTGACCATTATAGAGAACGAACGATACATGATCAATCACATATATCTAATTGCACCCAATCAAGGTTTCGCCTATTTACCAAATATTATATATATAACTTTCAAAATTAAAATTACCCCATTGCCATTTTCGTTTCAAAAATTGCACCACTGAGAGGGTGTATTTGCTAGGTAAATACGAATGTGTGTAACACCCTTTTGTAATTTTGAAAGATATAGGTTTTCTGCAATTATATTAGAACTTAGGGGTGGCTATCCATACCTAAAAACAAGTGAATTAATTCACGTAAAAAAACAATCATAATAATAATTATAATCACAATAACAATAGTAGTATCAATTAAACCTTGTGAATTGATTCAAGTTCCTTAAGCGAATTATGTGATTTTGGGACCTTGAGTGTTCCAGGAGTAAATATTTCCTTGAGCCGAACACCACGACTCTTGCAATAACTCTGAGCAAACTGCCACCACAAGTACTTAATTAGAATAAAAACATCCACGGCTTCAAACAAATTTGCTGATAGTAACTGAAGGCTATAATTAGATCTCACCTGAGTCAGTCCCTGAGATGAGATGTCGTCATCCATGTCAACAGGACTACAGATAAAACTTATTATTAGTGATTGCTAAAAGAACTGCTCATAACTCTTTAATGGAATTGATAATTATTGTCTTCTTCAGGCATTGCTCAATACAATATAAAATAATGCAAAATTAGAATTACATTGTAAAAGTAGATAATATGAGTTTTTTCTTTGTCAACAGAAATTTTAATTTGGGCACGGATATATGCACCCAGGATTTTATTTGTTCACCCCAATAAAAAATATATTTATCAAATGCCAAAATTACCCCTCAAACCCTACACCCCAAAATACACATCTTTTTCAACCCTCCACCACCACCCAAGCTGCTCTCATCACTGCCGCCCATCACCGTCGCCGTCGTCATGGCCGCGGGCCATTGAAGAACTTAAAAATAACATGCACACAGAAATGCGCTGCCGCCGCCATGGCCACCGTGCCAGGTAAATTGACGAATCTGGGCGACAAAGGGGAAGAAACAGATACAAAATTAGGGGTGTTCGACTCTGGTTTCCCGAACACAAAGCACATGTACGAAAAATTGATCCGAACAGCCTTTTTTAGCTTAAAAAGTGCGTAGGATTAATGTTTCGAACATGTGTTTTGTGTTCGGATCAATTTTTCGAACATGTATTTTGCGTTCAGATCGATTTTTCGAACATGTATTTTGTGCTCGAAAATCTTGTCCGAACGACACTTTTTTTCCGGGTGTGTTTCTTTCCTTTTTTTTTCTTCAATGGCACGGCGGCCATGGCGGCGGCGGCAGCGTATTTCTATGTGCGTGTTTTTTTAGGTTGTTCAATGGCCGGCGGCCATGGCGACGGTGATGGGTGGCGGTAATGACAGCGGCTTGGGTGGTGGTTGAGAGTTGAAGAAGATGTATTTTGGGGTGTAGGGTTTGAGGGGTAATTTTGGTATTTTGATGAAATTTTTTTTATTGGTTTGAACAAATAAAATCCTAGGGTGCGTATATCCGCGCCCTTTTTATTTTAAAGTGAAGAAAAAGGGGTTTCCTACAATGTATAGTGTAAAAAATATTCACCTTACAGTAAAAATATACTTATCATTCAAAGTAAGAGGTAGCTCGTCTATAACCGCAGCGACTTTCTGTTTATAAACAATGCAAAATTAGCACCCAAAACCAAGATTTAATAATTATTAAAAGAGACGGAGAGAGAGAGAAAGATTTGGCATACCAACAGTTGCTCACAATCAGCAATGAAATAGTTCTCTGATAGCTTGGCATTATCCACAAAATGCTCCTGAAAAAGAAAAAAAAACCCAAAAATATGTGGCAGCACAAAAATGAAGAACAGACAAGTTTATTTAATACAAGTTAATAATATCTTGCAAATAACAAGATTTCCAGACTCAAGTTTATCCAACGTCCCAAAGCAACCCAATCATGACTACAAACAACACAAATAGAGGTCTACCAAATTAGTGTTTTCACCTACTAAAAATGACACTTATATAACATTCTAACATACACTATGAAACAATTCGACGTTGAGCAAATAATGACTATCAGTTTAGACAAAAAAAAAAATGTTTAGACAGAAATAAATTAAGAGACATGTACTGAGAGAGAGAGAGAGAGATTACCAATATCTGGTGTAGGCCATAAGTTGGATGTAAATGTGAATACATTAATAAGAGATCAAAGTTCGGAAAAAGTCCAGCTTGCTGCATCACAAAAAACATGCCCCAAATCGTCAAGTATAAACATAATCCATATTCAGTTAAACTAGAATTATCTGAGGGATTACAAAAACAGCCCTGGAATTTGACCTAATTACAACAAAACCGGCTAACTTGCAAAATTACAAAAAATACCCCTGAAGTTTGATTCAGTTTTAATATTAAGGGGCCAATTTTAATATTTTTAAAATTAAGTAGAAATGTTTATTGCTTATGAAGGGTAAATGTAAGACAAATTAAAATCTCAAGGTATTTTTTAGTTATAAAGTTAACCTTTTTTCTTGTATTTAGGTCAAACCTCAAGGCTGCTTTTTTAATTAATCCAATATATAATTACCTCTATAATAGGAGATGGGGAACTCAGTGCTGAATGAAGTAAAGGTATATCATCGGCATCTAGACACGTAACTTCACCAACAGGAAATTTGGATCTGTACCTGCCAGCTCTCCCTTAAAAAAAATAAATAATAGTAATAAAAATAAGAATATAAAATATGAATGACATGTCTGACATATAAACAATAAAAGGTAAGTTTCAAGAAGCCTATGAGAGCTCTAACTCAATTTCACTTGTTAACAATCACTATTCTTAAACAAGCATAAGAATTCAATTACTTTTGGCTCATCATTTAATCCGTAAGTGTGACAACAGGTTAACTTACCAGCAATTTGTTTAATCTCAGAAACAGTGAGCTCCCGCATTTCCACACCATCAAATTTTCTCAATGTCGAAAAAATAATTCTAGATATGTTAAGATTGAGACCCATTCCAATAGCGTCGCTAGCTACGAGAACATCAAAATCACTGGTTTCGTCGTTGAACATTGTCGCCTGCAATATTAAGGAATCAATTAATTAATTCAGCCAATTTCAGATTCATCAGATAAAGACATCAAAATGTCAACACATACGAACACAAGATTTTTTAGGGTTAATTACAAAAAGTACCCTTGAGGTTTGACCTAATTACAAAAAATATTCCTGAGATTTGAGTCAGTGTTAAAATTAAGTAGCTAACCGTAATATTTTAATACATGTGAAGGGAGGTTATGAAATGTTTTTTGCTTATGAATTTGTAAATGTAAGATAAAATAAAATCTCAGGGGTGGTTTTTATAATTTTGAAAGTTAGCGGGGTCTTTTTTGTAATTAGGTCAAATATCAATGGTACTTTTAGTAATTAACCCAAGATTTTATTCGCATGTGAAGCTGTAAGACCATTGTCATGTAAATTGAACACGAAATGCAGCTAAAGTAAAATGATACTTTTTCCACATTCCAATGAGACTAACGGATGAGTGAGTAAAACATAAACATTGGAGCCTATCCATTTCATCAGACAGTTTAGAGAAACAAAATTCTAAGCCGCGAAAAATGAAAACCCAAAATACCTGTCTAGTTCGAGTCTCAGGAGGCAATGAACCATAAACAACAGAGCAAAGATGATTCCTTCCATTTTCAATTTGTTTCTGTCCACATCAATTACGATAAGAGTTGCAGTCACTATACATTTTTAATACAACGTGAATATGAATGGATGAGGATACTATATCATAATCTATAATCTATATGAACCTTATACTGAATAATATTGTAAACAGTGTAAAGAAACAATTGCATCATCTACAAGTCAAAAAAATAAATTTCTAGACCTGGATATACTAAGGATAATTACAAAAAGTAACTGGGTCTAATTATATACTAAGGATAATATTATATACTAAGTATAATTACAAAAACTACCTTCAAAGTTTAGCCTAATTTAAAAATATCCAGTTATTTTTCAAAATTATAAATAACCCCTTGAGGTTTGTTTTTGCATTGCAAAGGTAAGTACAAACCTCAAGGGGTTATTTGTAATTTTGAAAATAACAGGGTTTTTTTGTAATTAAACAAAACCTCAGAGGTAGTTTCTGTAATAAAACTCTATATACTATACAGTTCATACGAATTGTATGCTCTCAACTAGAATAATCATGCCACTTTTGCAATTCACAAGAAGACGAGTAGGTTCTCCGTGCTCTTCGAGTTATTTCCCCTTGCTTTAGTATAAGTTTAATAATTTAGGCGTATTATTTACAGGCCCTGTCACAGCATAACACTAATTTAGATATTAAATAATTTTTCTATCTTCACGTGCAAACCACGAATTTTACAAGTTTCTCAGTACATGAATCTTATGTAGGTCAAATGTGCAAGTTCATAATCTGCATTTTTTTTCTTCACTTACCTTTATATTGTATATCTTAAGACGTGAAAATGTGACGATGCAATCACCCGTCCGTATGTTGGAAAATGATCCAAGAGGAACATTCGATGGGACAAGAGGTGAAAGCCTCTCATAGTATTGAACCTAAAAAAGCAAACAGTACTAATTAGTTTCCACGGATAAAACTGAAAGAGTTCAGCAATAAATTTAAAAAGGAAATAATTCATTGAATGAAAGCTAAAGAGAAACACACCTCGACATTGTCGTCAGTCACTTTGAGTAGTTCCTGTATTAGAGGAACAGCTGCTGGATCACCACACAAGTGTAGCTCATCAGCAGATATCCCTAACAGAGCTCGTGTAAATGAAAAACCCCTTGTTCTACAACCCAACATCTACAAGAAATGATGAGGGAGTAAATACAAAACATGTTTTTGAAAGAAAGAAAAAAACAATAAAAATGTCTAAATTGCAAGGATTTCAGTTTCAAATGCGAAAATTCAAACCATGTGCAGCCAACCCTACACCACAATGTGAAATGAAGATGACTTGCAACAAAATAGCTACTACTAATTGTAAAAAGCATTGACAAATTGGACGAGTTAATTACTTCAACAACCTCCACTAAAAATAGCTTAAAAGCAAGTCCTTTTCAAACATAATAAAATTCTCTTCAAAATTTTGAAATTCACAGCAATATAGTCGCCTGGATGATTATGAACCATCAGCCTTTCCACATCAATGATTTTTTATTTGCTTGTAGGACATAATATTCTCCACTAATTTGTCACTTTTCAATAGCAATTAACTATCACAAGAAATGGTACAAAACAATCCTCCTGGTTATACTAATGAGACGGCAAATTCATTACACAAAATGACCATACTTTCCAAAAAACCTGTTTCTGTGCTTTTTCAAAATATTTATGCACACGAAGCTCAGATAAGCGTATGAAAACTCATCCAAGTCAACAGTGACACATAATAATATTTTGGATGGATCACATACATACCTGAATTTCGTCAACAACTGCACATTTATAATCAGATGCCACATCAGCCATTTCAACAGTAACAGCTTTATGTTTAGCTCCATCAACTTCCTCTCTCTCTTGTCCGGTAATAAGATCGCAAGGAACTTTAGCCTTGTTCAGACGCTGAGCAACCTCCCACGCCAAAAGTCTTAACGGCCCGCAATAAATACCTGTCGCAATTAAATCAACTTTCATGGACCTAAATAATATAGACCAATAAAAAAAGATTTTGTTTTTCCTATTTACCTGAAGAACACAATTCTAATCGTTTCAGAGCATGATATGTTTTACCGCTATTTGTAGGGCCGACGTGCAATATTACATTCCTTTTCTTTCGTCGAGCGATAGGATACCATATATGCGGACGCCTAGATATGAAGGAGAATTAGTACATGAGAGTGCAAAATTGAATGATCATGATATTAAACTTCAATATGATATGATTTGTCTTACGTGAGGTCTGTAAAATCAAACTTTTTGGCTTTGCTTGAGCTGCTGAGCTCCCGTAAACATTGATAGATGCCATATGAAGTTACAAACTCTGATTTCTTGGCATATTTACAAAAATATGCATTATCTGACCCAAAAAAAAAAAAAAAAAAAGACCGAAGAAAGAAATATTGAATCTTCCTTATGCTGTTTTCTTCTCATTTCCGTACTTCAATCACCTAACAAATACTATTATGCATTTCTCTTCTAATACACATATTTCTCAAAAGTTTCTCCACAATCGTTAAACGATGAGAATAATATTAAAATGGAGAAGGGTAAAAAGTGCATTACCGTGCACCAGGACCCGAGAAAGCCTCCGACGAAAAAGCAATGAGCCCATTTCCTAATGCGAATTTTATTTGAAATGGTTAAAAAAAATTAAAATATCAAGTGGAAATTGACATCACGGTGAAGAGAATAAGAAACGAAAAAACGGGGGAATCAAATTGGCAAAGAGGGAAAAATCCGTTCAAATATTTATATTTAAATGGAGGTGAAGAATTTTTCGGCGTTAATTGCGAGTCTTCCCACCGCCGACTGCGATAACGATCGGCTTGTGTGTGTCTGCAATGTTTGTATAGTTTATATACAGAAATGTTATAATTGCCTTTTGGCCCTCGTAAATAATCATAGTTCCAATTTGGTCCATCATTTTTTGTTTTTTGAAAAAGTGCAAAATCATCAAAAAAATTTTTGAAAAAAGACATTTTTACTTTTTATATCAAACATAACTAGATTTTAATTTTTTTTCAAAAATATCTCACTTATTCAATAAATACACTCGGTTTCTTGATGGTATCCAATTTGTTTTTAATTGAGCCTATTAATTAAGAAAGTGAATTCTATCAAAAATATGTGTTTGTATAATATGGTTTGTTTACCGACTGATCCCCTTGATATAACTAGAGAATTGGTTTGTATAACATAATAATTGGAATGAACTTTGTTAAAAACATGTATTTTTATATGCTTTTCAATTTGTTTCAAATTAGTTTCTATACCATAATAATTGGGAGAGTGGACCGTATCAAAAATATGTGTTTTATATGGTTTTTAGTTTGTTTTCAATTGATTTTTATACTAATAATTGAGAAAGTCAACCGTTTCAAAACATGTATTTCTCTTGTTTATTTCATTGTGAAACTTGTCAAAATATGTGTTTATATAGTTTCCCGTTTATATTCTATTCGTTTATGGATAAAACTCAAATGTGACGGTCACACAGGTCATATACAGTGTGACGGAACCCGAATTCGCCCCAAACCCGGATCTGATCTACTAAATCGGATCTCATATAAAAGTGGGAAAAAAAAAAGACAAATTGGCATTCTTTCTTCTTCTCTCCTCTCCCCCGCTGAGGATAAAACTCAACCTAACATAGATTTCAAATCCCAGTAACACCTCTACCGCGCTCCGTCGACTGTCGGGAAAAGTCTCAGGGCCTTTCTTACTTCTTGTCTCTATCTTTCTCTTTTCTTATTTCCTTTTCTCTGTTTCTCGACACCACCGAGAAAACTTATAGCAAACGCAAAATTGGCCATTGGAATTCCGTGATCCAACAGCCTGCTGTTGTCTGGATTCCCAAATCCTACTTCTCTGTCAACATTCCGGGAGCAGGGTACATTGTTTAAACCCTAGGCTTTTGGTAATTTTATCTATTTTTACTGTTTTTAGTTGAGTTCTTTTTATTTAAAGATTTAGGTTTTGTTCTAAATTGTCAATTTATTTGTGTGTTGATCTATTTTAGAGTTTATGAATTAATTTTTATTGCTGCTTACTGAAAGTATTTTTTAACCATAGTTTGTGTTTTAAAGCTATGATTATTATGGTATCAAGTATAAAATATGGTTTCACAAGATTGTTCACTTATTTTAACCAATTTTATGATTATTCACTTATTTTTTATTGATTAGAAAATTGGGTGACGTATAAAGTAGTAAATATTGTTTCACAAGATTGTTTGTTAGATCTTTGGGATTTTGATTGATTTAACTTTTAAGTTTTGGCATTTTTGGACATTGTCAATAAAATTCAAATAGAAGAGCTTTGTCTATCATACTTCCTTTTTGTTGTCATTTTTAATATCATGTTGTGTTGTCAGTCTCCCATCAAATGGTAATCAATTCATGTATTAAAATCATTGAAAAATAATCATTTGTTTGAATCTATTAACATTACAACTAAATTAAGGATCTTGCTTCAGGTGCTCAGAGGATTTCAGTAGAAAAATAAAAGATTTTCACATCACCATTTTCAGTAGAAAGGTATACGTAGCACTGTGTGCGCCTCAAACGACAAGATTAACTCGATGGTCACTTGGTGATTGCTTATGATCTTTTGATATATGGACTGATTATAATTGATTATTATTTATTATACATGCTTAATATGAAAAATCTTTCTTCATAAATGGCGGTGGCCTGACGTTATGTCTTTGCCTTGTTTAGTAATAACCTTGTTTGTCATTCTGCTTTGTGCATGTATTGTGATTGGTCATCTGTGTTTTAGTTGTAATTGTTGTGTTTTTCTCGTATTTTTAATTAGAGTTTTATATTATTTTTAGAGGTTCTTGAGTCGTTATCTTTGTTTTCTAGGTTATTTTTCTTATTTTAGGGTTTTTTGTGTTCTTACTTTGATTTTATGTTTATTTTGGATAAATGCTTCAATTAATTGGAGTTTTGGTGTAATTCTTGGGTTTTGATACTTAAAATTCTCATTTAATAGGTGGCTTAAGGCTTTGAAATCAAGCTAAGGCATGGAGATCAAAAATTCAAGCCCAACCTAAATAGGTGCCAAGATGCTCCAAAATAGGCAAACTTTCTGGAATGGCAGCCTAGGCTTGCCTATTTTCCCGCCAGCACCTTAGGTAGCAACCCAGGATTGCGCCTGCTCCAGCGCCTAGCTCCAAGATTGCCGCCCAACTCTCAGCCTAAAAAGACGCCTGGCTCCAGCACCCAGCCGCCTAGGACAACGCCTAACCTCCAACCTAAGTAGCCACCTAACTCAGCACCCAGCCGCCCAAGACAACGCCTAACCTCCAGCCGCCAGGCGCCCCACGAACCAACCTGGGCTCAGCAACACCGAGCCACATCGATCCACCTTGAACCAAAAAAGGCTAGCCACTGGTCAAACTGGGTCCAACCAAGGAATTTCAAGCCTCTAAGGCCATTTTGGGCCCATTTAAACCCAATTGTAGTATAAATAGGCTACAACTCTCATTTTTATAATTATCACTCAAATTTCCCAAACTTGCATGGGTTTAGGAATATTTTCTCTCTCTTGTTCTTAGTTTAATTTTGAAGATTTCTTTGGTTTTGTAAGCTCAAGATGAATACAAGTACTCCCTTGGATTTTTACTTTGAAGCAATTTAATTCAAGTTTGTACTCTTCTCTTTTAACTCGAGTAAGCTTTCCTTTATTTTTATGCTTTGTTCTTCAATTTCATGCTTGTTCTTCATGTTATGCTTTTTGCCTTAGCTCTTTGATTTCTTGCTTGATCTTGTGAATTGACTATAGAATCTTGATGATATAGATCGAGTCCTTGATCGTTTTATTCTTGAGTTTTTCCTATACTTTATTTTGAATCTTACTTCCATGCATAGTTCTAGGTTGAATCTTAGATCTACTCTTTGTTGCTTGTTATTTTCCTTAAAGTTTTAAACTTTCACGTCAAGTATTCTTGATCTTTATATTCATGTTTTCAATTTTTGATGATTTTCATTATTTGAGTTTTTATGCATAGTTGTACCTTGTGCATGCATGCTTGTACTTGGTGAAACAATGCTTGTTATTGCTTGTTTTCTTTATTTGCTCGCGTTTTCATTGAAGGCATACGACCGAGGCATCCGACTAATTTGCTATTTCAGTTCCTAGTTTAGTTTAGTTAGTTTAATTGCTTTATTTTCATTTTCCTTTTATTTTTCAAAGCTTGAAACACATTGAATCTCACAATTGAATCGATTTCCGATAATACCAAGCCAAGAACCCGTTGATACTTTCAACACCACGAAAACTATAAAAACAATCTGTTGGAGGAAAACGGTTGGATGAACGAATCTATCACTGCCCTCGTAATTGTAAGTATATTTATTTTCTTGTGTAAATTTGTGTAACTCAGAGTATCTGTTTTGTGATTTATGTTGTTTCTTCTTAGATGAAAGGGTGTAATCACAGGAGTTATAATCCTACTGATAAGTAAGAGAAAAATCTCGCATCTGTTGGTGTTCAGCAATGATCTTTTCTTTATTTATCTGCATCCACCAATCATGTTCAATGTTGGATAAGTACTTTTTACTCCTCTATCTCTGCAGACTTAATTTTGTTTATTGAATTTTCGTGTGATATTTACCTCTTGATTGTCATGTAACATGTCATCATGATTATGGACATGTTTGGGCTTAAGTAAATTATATAATGTGGTGGTCTGGGACGAAGAAGAGCAGATAGTGAGTTACAAGGATGATAGATTCTTGTGTAAGAATAATATTTGTAATTGCAAGAATAGAGGAAGTGCGGATCAGACAATTTTTAGTGCAAAATTAACACTTTTAATTGGAAAAGTGATAATATTATTTGTTAAAAAAGTGACATTGTTATCTATTAAGTTAAATAATTAATTGAAATATAATGTGTAAAGTCACACTTTTAAGTAAAAATTGACTCATTCTAGCTCAAAGTTTGACAATGTTATTTTTTAAACTTTAATGCTTGTAATATGTAAAAGTGACAATTTCAAATGGACACATTTTTACTGTAAAAGTGACAGTTTTCAGTGCAAAAGTGACACATATAAGTTAAATACTTGATTACATCATAATGTTTAAAAATAATTTTCTATTGTGAAAAAATGATATTTTTGGTGCAAAAATATCTGTATTAATCGGAAAAGTGACAATATTATAATCAACCATTTAACTTTTCAATTAATATTGTCACTTTTCCCAAGAAAAAATCACTTTCACATATTTGATATATCAAACATTTAACTAAAATATAGCCATCATTTTTCATTTAATAATGTCGTCTTTCCACTAAAGATTGTCACTTTTGAACTAAAAAATACCACTTTTACATATTATATTATAATTAAGCCAACAAAAGCCAAAAGAGACAATATAATATGGCTTCAAACCCCAAATTCTCATATAAGCTCTAAGCAACTTTTTCCTCCCACACTACACATTTTGGATTTGTTTCTTTCAAATAGCTTGATTTTTTTAAGCAATAAACTATGAAACCTATAACCATATCTTGTTCCTAAGCAATAAAGCCTGAAAATCACAATCATTCTGTATTATAACACAATCAATAGACCTGATTTGTTTTAAAATTTAAATTTAAAATACAATAAAATTATGTCTGAGTACATATAATCAGCAGATGGCAAATAGACATTACATTATTCACACAATTTACAATAATACGTAATCACCATGTTCATCTTTCAACCCCCTTTTTTTTGAAGTAAAAATAACAAAATAAGTAAACCTACAACTCTTGTGTTTTTTTGACCTACACAAATTTAACTAGGTTCATCCAACAAGGTTTAAGTTAATTAATTCCCTTTGGTCTGTTTCTAATATGAATACAATTTGATTTTATTTCTAATTTGAATGAAATGTAGGAAAAGACGTTAAAACTTGACTACTTTGCAATTCGCCTAGTTGCATTCCGCTTGTCCTACTTCTTCGATTTCTTCATCTTTCTGAACCCCATGAAGATGTAGAACATTATTATCCATAGGGACAAGAAAACCTCCACACATCAAGAGATTTCACAAATACACTGCACAATATTACGAAACCAATCTCACAAACAAAATAAGAGGGACCTAGTTCTATCAACATTCAGTTCGCGAGAATTTAGTAAATACACAATTCACAACACAAACTAAGCATGTCATTCAATCATTTCAACAGAAATTTAAGATGCATTCCAATTACCTCCAGGTCACTCTATAAAAAGAATTTAAAGGAAAAACCCCAAACTTAGTAACTAGAAAATTACTTAAATCCGAAAAAAACGAAGAAGGAAAATAGGAAAAGAGAGAAGGGGACAAAACTGGACGCAACTAATCTATCAATATGATATATGTTGCTTCTGATAACAACAAAATGCCTAGTGAAAGAGTGAAGGTGTGTTATACCATCTGTATAAAGAACCAGCTGGCTTCTAATAACTGTTTTGCATGTAATTGTGGTGTTTTTCTCGTGTTTTTAATTAGGGTTTAGTGTTGTTTATAGTGGTTTCGAGTCGAGTTTTGTTAGGTTATTAGGTTATTTTCTTGTTTTATTGTTTTTCGTATTTTTTTTATGCTAGATTTGGTTAAATGAATTCAATTAATTTGTGGATGGGTGTGATTTTTGCTAGATTTTGACAAGAAAGCAAAAGGAAGGTGAAATTGGCCCTTAGCCTAACCTTGACTCGAACCAAAGCGAGACTGGGCATGCCAAGACGTACCAGGATGCGTCAAAATCCACGCCAAAAACTAGCTCTAAAATAACAAAACATTCTGGAATGGTCGCCTGGACGAGCCACCCACACCCAGGAACCTGGATGCACGCCTTGAAGCAAGCCAAGGCATGCCCAAGCAACCGGCGCTAGAGTGCGGGCCTGCGCGCAGCTGCCGCTGCGCCTATCGGCGCGCTAGCCTACGCTAGCCCCGCGCGCCTGCTAAAGCCGCCCACCTATCCCTGCATGTCCCGCCCATACGCTGTGCCAACGCCCGCGCGCCAGCGCACGCCAGCATGCACCAACCCCGCACGCCACACCCAGACCGCGCGATGCCTGTGCATCACGCCCGGCTAGCGCCGGTCAATCCCGCCCAGTCCTGCCGAGCATGCCCGATCACTAACTTATTTAACTAAGAATCAAATGTATATCAGGATTAATTCTTAGAAAGAGAATGTGAATTTTGTGATACTTGAATACGTGATGAGGAAATGACCTTTATTATTAATTACATTCACAAAATACATATGAACACATGAAGGTTAACACAACATTATTGAACAAAACCATATATTTGTAGGCCATAAAGGTTCGCATGATTTTATATATAATTTATGTCATTATCTTGCATTTATTTCTTTAATACCAAACGAATAGTTATGCGATTATTTTTCAAGTAATTGAATTATAATTTCTTATTCAATATTTTGGATAGGATAATATAAGTATAGTTGTTCAGTACTTGAAAAACATACAAACTTAGAGTATACTGGAGACTATTGTATTAACAACATCATCCTACTAGGCAATGAATATGACTCAATGGGAAAAGAAATGAGATATTTGATACATTAAAGAGATCAATAGAGTATAAAGTAAATAATTATAATTTATAAGGATAAATTGATTAAACTCCATAGGTCAGCCTGGATGAAAAATACTTGTGTATCTTGAATCGACCGCTAACTTATTTAACCAAAAATCTAAGGTATATCAGTATCAATTCTTCACCTAGATAAAGTGAACTTGAATTTTGTGATACTTGTATAAGTGATGAGGAAGTGACCTGTACTTGTAGCATTTTTATGGTAACCTGTACTTATAGTGTTTTTATGGTTTGCAACCTAATATTTTTTTTTTGTTTTTATTAACAATCCAAAGTATGCGTGTTTTGCTCTTTACAACCTTTAGGCTATTTTTCATTCAAAAAATGGTTGAATCGAAGCACGTAAACCTCATGCCTCAGCACCAATTATTATGTTGGGCAATGTTTTCATGTTTTTAGAATGAGGCATGAGGTTTACGTGCTTCGATTCAACCATTTTTTGAATGAAAAATAGCCTGAAGGTTGCAACGAGCAAAACCCGCATAATTTGGGTTGTTAATAACAACAAAAAAAATATTAGGTTGCAAACCATAAAAACGCTACAAGTATAGGTGGCAAAGAGTTTTTTCCCCTTATTTTTAATTACATTCATAATACATATGCACACATGGTGGTGCACATAACATTATTGAACAAAACCACATAATTGTAGGCGATAAAGGTTAATAGAAAAGTTTTAAGGATACACTAATTCAAGCTTCTGAAACGTCTATTTACATTACCTAAAGATTTTATATATAATTTTGTGGCTCGAGTAATAACCTCTTCATTTACTGATTATTTTTATGTGAAATAAAGATATTTCTTCTTGTCACGTAATAAGTAAATACATCTCTTCTTAGTGTTATTGGACGTTATACATGTATTTTTTTTTAGATATCATGATTATATTTATAATTCATGTCTTTATCCCGCATTTATTTCTTTAAGACTAAATAAGTATTTATGCGATTATTTTATAAGTAATTACATTATTATTTCTATTTCATTATTTTGGATATGATAATACGACGATAGCCATTGGGTACTTGAAAAACCTGCAAACTTAGAGCATGCCGTAGACTATTGTATTATTAGTGACCACGCGTCGTTACGCAATAAATTTAATATTTATAGTTTTCCTCAACTTTTCTCCTCTAACTAGTAGAAGCGGTAAGTAAGGGTTGATCCACGAGGAGTGTGGATTAATTTGTGATTACTAAAATAGTAAATGGGATAAGAGATGATGAACTAACTAACCAAATAAGTAAAGAGAGAAAATCAAAGTAAATAATCTCAAACAAACGAAACACGTAGAGAATTAATAAGGAATTAATAATAATGAGAAACTCCAGTCCAAGTTCAGTTTCCACCATCGATCAATTCATCTAACCAATTGTAATATTATAATTAACTTTTCATATGAAACTACTAGCCCTAAATCGCAACAAGCTCTGCTACTCGAATTTACCCTTACCGAGTATTTAATTGAAATAAGCTCTTTGATCAAACCTAATTAATGAACAACCTAGAATAAGCTCTCTAGATTTAATCCAATAACAATATTAGAAACTAGGTAAATAGGCTAATCTAAGTAATAAACTCATAAGCTCGGTTCATTTAACTTATGTTGTGTTACCCCTAATGATGAACGACCATTAGTTGCTACAAGGGAAATAGAAATCACAACAATTACACGGGATGCATCCCTATTTCTAGCAATTAGCATCCAACCCCTAATCTAGGTGATCAGTCTAAATAAGAAATTAAACCATCATGTCATGAAAATAGAATAACACAAACAATCTCATATGAAAAACGAATCAAATATCACGAGAATTGATTAGAACATAATCTCACGATGGGTTTCAATGTCACAAGGACTGGAATAAATAAACTACACACATATGGTGTTCACAAAATCATAAAAAAAATAGAAAATCAAACATTGTTCTTAAATAAGAAGGGTGAAAGAAGGATTAGATCTTGAATCTCTTAGATGAAAGAAAGAATTGGGACTCTTCTTGATGCCTTGGAACCCTAGGAGTCTTCCAAAAAAACTACTTTTTGTTGAAGTATGGAAGCATATATATAAGTTTCCAAATAATTAGACTGTATATTTCCTTCCAAAAATAACTTTCCAGCGTCAGCGTCGATGGGCGTTGATCGTTGGGGTCGATTGACGGCAACATAGAGTATTGTCGACGAGGTCGTCGAAGGGGCATAGATTGACGGTGGTCGATCGACGCGGTAGCTCCAGGGCATCGACGCAAGCGTCAATCGACGGGTTTGTGCTACGTCACTTTTCTTCGCTGAAATCAATCTATGAACCATCCAGCGGTTATCGTCACACCAATTGAGCACAAAATACTGCAAAATAGATGAAAAAACATGCAATTGGTGCTCGTCCATTCACAAGAATATATAAACGAGAAATAACTATATATGACAATATGAAAGTATATTTTTAAACCAGTAATTACCACATAATTTCTCACATATCAAACCCCCCCAAACTTAAGCCATTGTATGTCCCCAAGTAATTTAGAATTAATGCACATAACACACATAACATCAAGAAAATGGTTATTTGCTCAGGTCCTCGCACTTTCGCACTAGTAAGTCACTCGAATTGCTCAAATGAACTAATCCGGACTCTAGACACCCTTATTTTTCTAGAAATCGTAAGCGTTTCACGTATCGACTAAAGTGATCCCAGTAGATTGGCAACCCCTTTTCTCATAAGCCACGTCAATGTACTATGGTGCCCCTTCGTTACTCGACGGTTTGGCTACTATCCATTGTTGGTTGCGATCAAATATCTCATCCACCCATTTATTTATTATTTTTTTTATTGAGGCCTGCAGCTCCGTACTACTGTTTTTGACTTGATAATTAGGATTCGGTGCTGAATCGGAGGAGCGTGTTAGTTAGGAATTGACTTGTTGAGCTTGTCCTCCGCTTATTGGAATTGAGATTAGGATGCACCACTTGAGGACAAGCATGTATGCATGAATTTTTGGGCTGTCTTTGTTGGAAATCGCCCGTATTGTAAGCGAAATGCACTTGGTAAACACGGATAGGCAGCTGTTTCAGCACCTCAATCTCATATATATATATATATATATATATATATATATATATATATATATATATATATATATATATATATATATATATATATATATATATATATAATATATATATTTCTTGTTTTTACTTTTCGACTACAACTTGCTGATATACTCCATCCGGACTTGAACAACTTCTGTTTCGACTAACGAGATATTCTCACACAACCGCTAACTTCAAGGCCCCACACAAACTCATATTGAGTATGACGACCACAAGGACACCTCAATAACGCAAATAAGCTAGAATTGACGCCCACAAATGAATCACAAAAGTACTACCAATCATGTTCTTGATCCCTAAATCATATGATGCCTAAAGACTTTAACCGAAACATAATTCACCTAAGCAATGCAAGTAAGTACTTTTAATATTATAAATCAACTATCAGATCATAATAGCAAATGGACCATTAACTCCCCCAAACTTAAACCATTGCTTGTCCTCAAGCAATCAGAATAGCAAACAAATAAATATTCAGTATGAGGGGTAAGTAGGAATAGGAATCACCCGAGTAAATGGAGGGAAGGTCCCGGTTCCGAACAGTCACGACGATATTTCTTCACCAAATACGCCCAATCTTTTAAATTCTTAAACCAAATCTTTCTCCCCCTTCAATTGTGAGATAGAAATAAAAATAAAATAAAATTGAAAACAAAAAAAATATAAACATTGGGTTGCCTCCCAACAAGCACCTTTTTTTAAAGTCGTTGGCTCGACTTCGTACGCCCTTTTTTAAGTTGAAGGTGGTGCTTCCAGCTCTACCTGTTCTTCGGTAACTGTGTGAAATCCTTCATAATACGGCTTGAGTTGGTGTCCATTCACCTTGAAGGTCTTGCTCGTCTTAGGGCTATAAATCCCCACTGCAACATGTGGGAATACATGAGTGATGACAAACGGCCCAAACCATCGGGAACGTAACTTCCCTGTAAACAACTTGAGGCGAGAATGAAAAAGTAACACTTTCTCGCCCTCGACAAAGTGTTTTCTTGGGATTTTCAGGTCATGGAAGGCCTTCGTCTTTTCTTTGTAGATCAAGGAGTTTTCAAACGCTTCATTCCTAATATCTTCTAGTTCTCGCAGCTACAACTTTCGATGTAACCATGCTCCATCATAATTCTCCGTGTCCTCCTTAACTTGGCGCTTAGTCTGTGATGGAAATGTCAATGGTTCGGCTCTGGTAGGAAAAACAACGGAATTATGGGCATCATTTGTAGGTTCAGGCCGAACGTTATCAGTGTGTGTCTGCTCCGTTCCTCCTTTCTCTGTCTCATTTCTATCCTCCAGTTCAAGTGCTGGATTCTCCAGGACTTCTAGTTTCTTACCACTTCGTAGCATGATGGCACTCACATTCTTCAAATTTTCTTCAGGTTTAGAAGGAATCGGCCACCTCCTCGTGCATCCAATTGGCTTATGTGGTCCGCCATTTGACTCACTTGAGTTTCTAGATTCTTTATACTGGACCAATTTTCGTGCTGGTACTCATCCATCTTTTGCTGAAGCTTCAAGGTATTCGACGCTATGGCTTTCACATCTCTTCGAGCGATGGGGATGAATCTTCTGCTTGAGGGCATTTATTATATTGTCTCAAACAATTTTGCCCTCTTTTAAGCATTTGAGGTGGTCTCTGGTCTTGATTGCCGAAGGAATTCTCGGGCTAATTTTGATAGCTAAAATCCGGATGGTCTCTCCAGCCTGGGTTGTAAGTATTGGAATATGGATCATATTTTCTCTCTTGACCGTTGCCAGCCCCCACAACATTAGCATGTGCTTCAATCTCGACATGGAGTTATGGGTAATCATCAGTGACGTGTTCTAGCGTCTCACAAAGAACGCATGGTCAAACCTTGGGAAGTCCCCCCGTGGCCAATTTAGTGATCACGAATGTCAAATCGTTTATTTGAGCTTGCAACGAACCAGTGCCTACCTCATTTACTGACTTCAACGAAACACCACGACTACTGAACTGTTGAGAATTGGCTGCCATGTTCGATATCAACTCATTTACAGCTGTTGGTGTCTTGTCCATAAGTTTGCCTCCACTCGCCGCATCTATCATATTTTTGTCTGTGAGACAAATACCCTCATAAAAGAATTGTATCAACAACTGATCGCCCATTTGATGCTGAGGACAACTAGCGACGATCCTCTTGAACCGCTCCCAATACTCATGCAATGTCTCCCCTTGTGGTTGTCTCACTGCACAAATATCCTTACGAAGGTTTTCCACTCAAAAAATCTCTGCAAAAATACTCTTTCTAACACTCCCCACGTGGTGATGGATCCTGATGGCAAGTAATAGAGCCAATCTTTGGCTAGGTCCTTCAACGAAAATGAAAATGCCCGTAATTTAATTTGCTCATCAGTAGACGGGCTTCATGCTCGTGCATATGACATGAAATTCCTTCAAATGCTTGTGAGAATCTTCACCACCTAATCCATGAAACGATGGTAGATGATGGATTAAACTTGATCTCAATTTGAATGTAGCATCCTCCACAGTTGGAAATGTGATGCAAAGTTGTTGTTGTGGGAGATCCGACTTTGCTAGCTCTTTCAACGTGCGTTCTCTGCCTCCTGCCATAGTTTCGTTCTCTCTAAATGAAGTGGATCTCGAGTAACCTCTCGTTCTTCGCTATCACTTGAAGACTCCTTGGATTCATAGGTTGGTAGTAGTTTCTCCGTATCCAATGCTTCTTTCTCTCGTCTATATTTCTTTCTCAATTCGCGATCTCTCTTGGTGATCTCTGGATAGTGTTGCAAGTTTTTTTTTTCGGAAGATGTCAAGTTCATTCACCTGCAAAATATCAACCAAAACTTAGGAAAAATCACAATAACATGTCACTCCCCGGTAATGGCGCCAAGATTTGATCGCGCGTCGTTACGCAATAAATTTAATGTTTATAGTTTTCCTCAACTTTTCTCCTCTAACTAGTAGAAGCGGTAAGTAAGGGTTGATCCACGAGGAGCGTGGATTAATTTGTGATTACTAAAATAGTAAATGGGATAAGAGATGATGAACTAACTAACCAAATAAGTAAAGAGAGAAAATCAAAGTAAATAATCTCAAACAAACGAAACACGTAGAGAATTAATAAGGAATTAATAATAATGAGAAACTCCAGTCCAAGTTCAGTTTCCACCATCGATCAATTCATCTAACCAATTGTAATATTATAATTAACTTTTCATATGAAACTACTAGCCCTAAATCGCAACAAGCTCTGCTACTCGAATTTACCCTTACCGAGTATTTAATTGAAATAAGCCCTTTGATCAAACCTAATTAATGAACAACCTAGAATAAGCTCTCTAGATTTAATCTAATAACAATATTAGAAACTAGGTAAATAGGCTAATCTAAGTAATAAACTCATAAGCTCGGTTCATTTAACTTATGTTGTGTTACCCCTAATGATGAACGACCATTAGTTGCTACAAGGGAAATAGAAACCACAACAATTACACGGGATGCATCCCTATTTCTAGCAATTGGCATCCAACCCCTAATCTAGGTGATCAGTCTAAATAAGAAATTAAACAATCATGTCATGAAAGTAGAATAACACAAACAATCTCATATGAAAAACGAATCAAGTATCATGGGAATTGATTAGAACATAATCTCACGATGGGTTTCAACGTCATAAAGACTGGAATGAATAAACTACTCACACATGGTGTTCAGAAAATCATAAAAGAAAAGTAGAAAATCAAACATTGTTCTTGAATAAGAAGGGAGAAAGAAGGATTAGATCTTGAATTTCTTGAATCTCTTGGATGAAAGAAGGAATTGGGACTCTTCTTGATGCCTTGGATCCCTAGGAGTCTTCCAAAAAAATTTCTTTTTGTTGAAGTATGGAAGCATATATATAAGTTTCCAAATAATTAGACTGCAGATTTCCTTCCAAAAATAACTTTCCTGCATCGGCGTCGATCGACGACAACAGAGAGTATTGTCGACGAGGTCGTCGATCGGTGACAACAGAGAGTTCCATCGCCAGGTTGTCGACAAGGTAGTCGATCGATGTGGAAGCTCCAGGGTGTCGACGCAGGCGTTGATCGACGGGTTTGTGCTGCATCACTTTTCTTCACCGAAATCAATCTACGAACCATCCGGCGATTATCGTCACACCAATTGAACATATAAACGAGAAATAACTGTATGACAATATGAAACTCATAAAAGTATATTTTTAAACCATTAATTACCATAAAATTTCTCGCATATCAATTAGCATCATTCTACTAGGCAATGAGCATGACTCAAGGAGGGATGAAATGAAATATTTGATACATTAAAGAGACCACTAGAGTATAGAGTAACTAATTATAATCTATCAGGTTAAATTGATTAAACTTCCTAAGTTAGTTTGGTTGAAAAATATGTGTGTTCTCTTGAACTGACCACTAACTTATTTACCCAAGAATCAAAGTTATATCATGATTAATGCTTCACCTATTGAAATATAATGTGAATTTTGTGATACTTGCATGTATGACGAGGAAATGACCTTTATTTTTAATTACATTTACCCAATACATATGCACACATACACATGCACATAATGTTATTGAACAAAACCATAAGATTTTAGGCAATTAAGGTCAATTGAATAGTTTTCATGATACACCAATTCAAGCTTTCGAAATGTCTAATTACATTCAACATGTACCTAAATAATTTCTATATAATATTATGGCTCGAGTAATAACCTTTACATTAACAAATTATATTTATGTGAAATAATGGTATTTCCATTGTCCAATAGAAATTAAATACATCTTTTAGTAGTGCTATTGGACATTATACATGGAATATCTTAAGATATCATGATTTTAATATAATCCATGTCATTATGCCGCATTTATTTCTTCAAGACCGAACAAGTAGTTATCAAATTATTTAACAATTAAGTGCATTATTATTTCTATTTCAGTATTTTTGATAGGATAATATGAGGATAGTGTTTGAGTACTTAAAAAAAAATGCAAACTTTGAGCGTGCCAGAGACTTATATATTATCAACATCATCCTAGTAGGTAATGAATATGACTCAACGAGGAATGAAATAAGATATTTGATTCATATAAGAGATTACCAGAGTATGAGTACATAATTATAATTTTACAAGGATAAATTGATTAAGATTTCTAGGTCAGTTGGATAAAAAATACTTGTGTATCATGAACCTACCACTAACTTATTTAACCAAAAAATGAAGGTATGTCAGGATCAATTCTTCACCTAGAGAAAGTGAAAGTGTATTTTTTGATACTTGTATAAGTGATGAGGGAATGACCTTTATTTTTAATTACATTCACACAATGCAGATGCACACATGTAGGTGCATATTATTGAACAAAACCATATAATTGTATGCGATAAAGGTCAATAGAAAAGTTTTAAGGATATACTAATTCAAGCTTTTGAAATGTCTACTTACATTCAACATGGACCTAAAGAATTTATGTATAATATTGTGGTTCGAGTAACAACCTCTTCATTAATTGATTATTTTGATGTGAAATAAAGATATTTCTTCCATAATAAGTAAATACATCTCTTCTTAGTGTTATTGGACATTATACATGAATTCTTTTTAATATGTCATGATTTTATTAATAATTTATGTCATTATCACACATTTATTTCTTAACGACCGAACAAAAAGTTATGCAATCATTTATTGAGAAATTGCATGATTATTTTTATTTTAATATTTTCTTAGGATAATATGAGGATTGCCATTGAGTACTTTAGAATCTGCAAACTTAGAGCATGCTCGAGACTATTATACAATCAACATCATTTTACCAGGCAATGAATACGACTAAAATAAGAATGAAATGACATATTTGATACATAAAAGAGATCGCGAGAGTACAAAGTAAATAATTATAATTTATCAAGATAAATGGATTAAACTTCCTTAGTCGGTTTGGATGAACAATACTTTTGTTATATTGAACAGACCACTAACTTATAACCAAGAATCGAAGCTATATAATGATTTCTTCAGTTAAGGAAAAAGAATGTGAATTTTGTGATATTTATATATGTGACGAGGAAATGACCTTTATTTTTAATTACATTTACACAATACATATAAAACACATGCACGTGAACATAACATTTTTGAAAAAACCCATATAATTGTAGGCGTTTAAGGTTATAAGAAGAGTTATCACGATACACGAGTTTAAGCTTTCAAAATGTCTATTTACATTAACCATGTCCCTAAAGAATTTCTATATAATATTATGGCTCGAGTAACAACCTCTTCATTAAAAAATTATTTTTTTGTGAAATAAAGGTATTTCTCCTTATCCCATAATAAGTATATACATTTTTTCTTAGTGTTATTGGACATTATACATGATTTTTCATATGATATCATGATTTTATTAATAATTCATGTCATTGTCCCACATTTATTTCTTAAAGACTGAATGAATAGTTATGCGATTATCTAATAAGAAATTGCGGTGATGTGACCTGAATAAGCAGACCTGGATTGGGGTAGACCTAGTTTGGGCTGTTGGATCTAGGCCAGCATATCGCATGGCCAGACTGTAACTTATGATAATCCTAAAAGAATTGGGAACAAACTGGTGAACCGGGATTTTATACAACCGGGAAATCTCTAGGATTAGGGGGTTCACCAAAAGGCGTAGACCCACCTGAAATTGGTCAACAAAGAAGGTCAAGTAGCCCACCGGCGCCTGACACGCCATTATGCCGCCGCGGGGGTTAACCAATTCGAACTCCTCAAGTACCTGATATTTGACCTCAGATTCTCCACCATGTTATCACTAAGGATGGAGCAAACATATGGTCGACCGGGGATGTAAGGGGGGTACTCGAATGACGACGACGATTGAGCCAACGTCACCGGAGAAGAAGGGGCAGAAGAAGAATTGACGGCGGGAGAGTGGGCAGAAGAAAAATCGGCGGATGAAGAAGACGAAGGCCTTGACATTATTGGAAAAGTAATAAAGGTCAAAAAAAAAATACCTGGTGATGAAGATGATCGGAAAATGATAAGCTTGGAGATGATACTGAATCACCAAGGAGAAAGCAGAAAGCGAATGCATTTGTGAAGTTGAAAATATGAAAAGTGAGGAAGAAAGGGGGGACAGCGGGAATAAAAGGAAGAGGAGATTTTCAAAAAATGAAAATCGAGGAAAAAGCGGGATACTGATGGGATTCCCGCATTTAATTCCTATCAGATGAACAGTGCCCTAGGTGAGGAGATAGAACGCCAACCGTTGTGATTCTTATGTTTGCTCCTCGTGACCTTTATTTGTGTTTTAATTTGTTTCGTTTATCTTTAGTATTTGTTTGTGATTTTTCTTTTTGTTCATTTTTATTATCTTCTGCTGTTACGTTTAATCTTGTGTGTTGAGTGTTGTGTATGCAAGGTACATCTCTCGACACCTAGGTCCAATGACCTAAAAAAATATTAAAAAAGGAGAATGTCTAAATATGGTATAACGTCCGACCATTCCATTAAGCACCGCAATGCGAAATTACTATCCTGATGAGTACGACCAAAAGTACCTCCTGTTTTTTCATGTGCTTCGGAGCGAGGATCCGCTAAAATTCATCCAAAAGTACGAAGACATCACCCTAAACTCCCCTCTTCTCGGGCTTACTAGAGATCAAGTAAGGATGCAACTTTTCCCTTTCACACTAAAGGATCGGGCAAAGAAATGGTTAAATTATGCAGAGCCCGACTCTTTGCGAACGTGGGATGAAGTATACGATAAATTCATGTGGAATTTCTATGCACCTAATGTAGTATGTGATCGTTGTGGAGGCCGAGAGCATTTGGCGAATACATGCATAGTACCATTTGACGATAAGCCACAAGATCATGTTATCGCCATCCAAGATTATATGAGTTATGCCTCCCCTGACTCGATTCCTTCCTACCTGAGCTATGAAAACTATAAACCATATGATCAATCTTTGGTGAGGCAACAAGGTCAACAAGCCGAGAGTATTTGTCAACAAGACAAAATTGTGCAATTAACTATGCCGAAATATGATTTTTCTGAGACTACAAAGACTGTAGAGGCACTGTGTGATCAAATCAAAGCTTATTTAGCAAAAAGGTCGGATGAGAGAAATAAACTCCCAAGTCAACCAGAGTTGCCAATTATTGATGTGATTGAGCCCACCTTGGATGTTGAGGATTTGAGCTTGAATGATCGTTTGGGAGATACATGTGAGGAGGAGGATATTGAGAAATTGGTTGAAATTGCTTCCCCTATGCTAATCAATGAGACCTTAGATGAGAATGTGGAGGTATTTCCGTTGGAGCTTAATGTGGATCTTACAAATTCGAGTTCTCACGATTTTTATGCGGATGATGAGATGGAGCCGAATTTCAAAGAGATGCATGCGGAGGATGAAATTGGGGATACGGTGGAATTCACCACCCTTGCACTTTTTAATGATTTCATGGACAAAAATGAGGAGGTGTTGCCATTGGAGAACCCATAAGATGTTGAGGATTCGAGCCTACACGAGCTCAATGAGAATGGAGGTGTTGCGGAGCCCAAGTTAGAAAAGGGTGAGGTTATCTAACCCCAATTCGTTCCACCCGGACCGTTGTGTAATCTTAATTTTGAAGAGGTGGAAGAGTTATTAGAGGGAGATGAGATTATTGAGCCTCATTTTGTGCCACCCGATGCTTTGGTCGATATTGAGATGGAGGTGATGGACGTGTTAGTTGAGAAAAATTCCAATCCCCCTCCTGTTGAGGGGGATATCAAAGAAGTAAGGGAGTTCCAGATGTTTGGGGGGATTTCCATTTGTTCAATGGATTTCCTAATTTTCCCAAAAGTGGAGGATCACCCTATGCCGCAATTTATGTTTTATATGTTCGTGGTGATCAATTATTCGCTTTTTCGACCTCCAAAGCGAATTGGAGTTTTGATACTACGACTTTCTGTCCATGCGCGCTTTGAGAATTTTAAACTCCCATGCTTACTAATAGAGAACACTAAGGCATGGCACGATCGTCATTTGTTTTTGTACCCGGGATAGCATCTTTCGTAGAACGCGTCGAGCTTCGACGTTAAACAAGCGCTTCTTGGGAGGCAACCCAAGTGTTTGTTTTCTTTTTCTATTTTTCCTTAACTTTTCTTTTGGTCTTTCTTTCTTTTATTTTATTTATTAGTTGTGTCTTTGATGTGGTACGTTTATGCGGTGTTGATGTACAAAAAAAGTTGAGGAATTTGCCAAACTGGAGACTTAGCGGTTACCTAGCGGTAATCCCTACCGCTAGAATTACCGTTAGCAATCTCACCCGGGCATTAACGACGAGTTCAACCGCTAGAATGGCCGCTAGGAAGTAACAGGAAGGGGATAACGATTTACTTAGCGGTGGCACTGACCGTTATACTTACCACTACCATTGCACGGAGAACTTAACGGTTGACCTAGCGGTTGTCCTTACCGCTAAGGCAACCACTAGCGTGGTCAAATCTCTGAAACTGTGCGGAAATCCGAGCTGAGAATTTTTCCTACAAGGTTGTTAATCAAGACATTTACAATCACGCGATTCGAGGGGAATGATGATTGCACATAGTTTTTTGGAGAAGCTCGACTATTTTCATGGACGTTTTCTTATTCCCTTTCTCCCTTGATTTTATTTTCTTATACTCGTTTATGGCAATAAGGGGATTGCCGAGTGTTTAGAGGGAGGGATGGTTGAGTGTGATTTATAGTTGAATATGTGCAAATTTTCAAATTTTTTCGTGGATTTGTAGTGCTAAATTTTAAACGTGATTGATTACTATTCCTACGCGCTAAATTGTGTTTGTCTGGCTTGCTTGTCGAAGTTAACTATGTTTGATTTGATGTTCTTGTCTTTGAGTGTTTATAAGTGCATAAATTTTTTTTCAAAATTATTATTTATATATTGTAAAATGGTACTTGGACTCAATTGATTTCGCAAAGCCTTAAAACCAGCGCCAATTCAAACTTTTTCGTGCAAAAGCCAGTGAGTAGCCTGAGTGTTTATTGTCATTGCATGTACTTGAGTGAGTTCTGTTTTGAGATCTCTTTGAAACTGCTGTGTGTAGTTAGCTTTGAACATGACGCCAAGGCATAGAAAAAACCATAATTCCGGCCATATTCATATATATTAGCCACTATAAATTCCGAATGAGCCCCTTATAGCCAAATAATCCATGCCTATAGCCATGAGTGTTTTTGAGTCGACCCCTATAACCCATTAAAAGCGTGGGGTAGGAGTTCATTATTTTTATTGGTTATTAGAGTTTTGGAATTTTTATTAAGAATTTATGATTTTATGATTTTTTTTTAATAAAAGACCACAATCCGAAAAGGAAAAAAAAAAGAAAAAAAATGAACCCATAAAAAAAACAAAAGGGGGATAAAATAAAAAAAAAGGAAAAAAAAAGAAGGATGGTGAATCTTGGTGAGTCGTGTTTGCCTATGCGCTTTATTAAGGCTTGCGTTTAATTGTTTATTTATGAAGCCTAATGATTAGAGGGAAAAAGAGTTGTGTAGAAAAAGAAGCATGTAATAAGCTTCAATTATGATTAAGTGGTTTGACCTTCAAGTCGGTTTTAGAGTTACGCGTTGAGAAATAGCCTAAATTTAAAGGCTATGTTATGAGAGTTAAGTGAGGTTTTTATTTTTGAGCGAGGTGAAGCACATTGCTTCGCGATTAGATTAGGTTGAGTGAGTTATTGATCACGTTAGATCGTGAGTTAGCCACACGACTTATATACTCTATACCTGTCCAAAGAGCCTTACATTACAACCCAAAAAGACCTTTTCCGATTCTTGGTTGATAACACACTTAATATGCGATTGAAAAGAGATTGATTTTCGTTTCTTATTTATTGTGCTTGTATTTTGGTTATTTGAGTGTAAGCACGTCCCTATAAAAAATTCTTGAGTGCTTGAGTGTACACTTATATATTACCCTTTGTGAGGAAGCATGATTTTGTTTTTGAAGCGAGAATGCAATAAGGGTGGAGTGTTTGAAGTTGCGTTACATGTATCTATATTTTCAAAATTATGTCTGTAGCATATCACGACTCATTGCTTGAGCTTATTTTCTTTCTTGTTATACTTCAAAATTATCGTCCGTTCGAGGGACGAACAAACAAATAAAGCGTGGGGTAGTTGATTAACGGGGAATTGTCTTGATTTTAGTAGGTATTTTAGTTTATTTTTTAATTGTTTTTGGTATAAGTTGGGTAGTTTGAGCTTAAATTCGTATATTTGTAATTCCACCTTATTTTACCGCTTTTTGATCTAGATTGATGCAAATAGGTGATCATTTGTTGTTTTCCACCTTATAGCTAAGTAACCGGAAGAGTTCAGCACTTTAGAGATGAAGTATGACGATCAAGAGTCAAAAATCGAGCTTTCCGACGAAGAAGTAGCAAGAATTAGTAGATGACATTTTCTATAACGGTTATTCCATCTGGAACCATTATAGTATCATTGAAGAGCAGCAGTGCAAAATTGATGAACTAGCGGGAGCTATCTATAACGGTTACTCTGACCGCTACCTTATCGTTAACGCTACCGCTGAGACTGGACAGAGGCATTAACGATAGCTTTAATGGTATCTATAACGGTTACTCTTACTGCTACCCAGAATCGTTTTCGTATTGCAGAAAAGAAGACTTTAGCGGTATCTATAACGGTTACTATAACCGCTAGAGTAATCGTTGTCGTGCCCAGAAATGCGTTTTTGTGATTTCTTGCTGCCCAAGACTTCCCACAACTATAAATACCCTATGTATTTCGGATTTTTACATACATTATCATATTCCTAGGGTCTTAAGGTCTCTTAGGGGCTGACAACCCCAACGAGTGCCCTTCGATTTCTTAGTTTCTCTTAATAATTCTTAATTTTAAATTATTAGACTTTAGATTAGCTATTAGATAGTTTAGATTCAAGATTTCTTCACCAAAATGCTGCGGATCTTCTTAGTTTAATTAGTAAGTAATTATTTCTTTCACTCTTTAATTTAGTTGTATATTTTTCATTAGTTTAATTAATAATTATTGCTTCCATGACGAATTGTGCTTTTGATTGCTTTGAGATTGAGATGTTGATTGTGTTTATGATCTTTGACTAGATCTAATAGGTCTAGAGCCTAGGTTCGTTGTGAACCATCAATTGGGTTTTCCCAAGAGGTCGTGGAGACAAATCGAAGCTCTAGAACCCTAGATTTCTTAAAATCGTTTTAGAGTCTTTTAATTAATTCATAGTTAAATTAATCTTAGGTCTTAGATAATTAGTTCATAGTTTAAATAATTTCTAGATTTAATTAATTAGGTCATAGCTTAAGTAATCTTTAGATTCAATTTATTGCTCTTAGTTTAATTAATCTCTAGTTCTTATAACTTTCAAACAAAAAAAAACCCTTGTCCGCGTGTTTAGATTAGTTTTATTTTTATTTCTTATTCGTTGAATCAAACACAAGAGGAACTTCCGAATCTAGCTTTGCTCGAGAGATCGACTCGGTTTTAACTTACCAACCTACATGCAAACTCGTACTCTTGCGAGCGAGATTTTGAATAATTGACAAATATTTATAAAGTAGGAACACAAAAGTTCGAATCAGTCTTTTCTAACGCGTTTGTGGGTGCAGGTCAGGCTTATTTTCAAGGAGATATTACAAAGGGGGATATTTGATTTGGGTCTGGTTATTCTTCTGGGCAAAACATGCATGATTATTTCTATGTCAATATTTGCATAGGATAATATGAGGATTCCCATTAAGTAATTGAAAATCTTCAAACTTAGAGCATGCTGGGGAATATTATATTATCATCATCCTACTAGGCGATGAATATGAGTCAAAGAGGAATGAAATGAAATATATGATACATTAAAAAGATCATGAGAATATAGAAAAATACTTGTGTTTTCTTGAACTAAACACCAACTTATTTAACCAAGAATTGAGGTATATAAGGATCACAGAGCAAATGAAGATAGTTTATTGGCAATAATTTTAGACCATAACGATTCTTCACCTAGAGAAAAAGAATGTGAATTTTGTGATACTTACATATATGACGAGGAAATGGCCTTATTTTTAATTGCATTTACACATTACACATAAACAAATGCACGTGCATAAACATTATTGAACAAAACTATATGATTGTAGGCAATTAAGGTTACTAGAAGAGTTTTCACGATACACTAGTTCAAGCTTTCAAGATGTCTATTTACATTCAACATGTACTTAAAGAATTTTAATATAGTATGGTGTCTTGAGTACTAGTGTCTTCATTTATAGATTATTTCAATGAGAAATAAAGGTATTTCTCGTTGTCCCATAATAAGTAAGTATATCTTTTTCTTAGTGTTTTGGACATTATACATGAATTTTCTTAAGATATCATGATTTTATTAGTAATTCATGTCATTATCCCACATTTACTTCTTAAAGACTGAATGAATAGTTATGCGATTATTTAATAAGAAATTGCATGATGATTTCTATGTCAGTATTTGCATAGGATAATATGCGGATTGCCATTGAGTACTTGAAAATCTGAAAACTTAGAGCCTGCTGGAGGTTATTATACTATCAACATCATTCTTCTAGGCAATGAATATGACTCAAATAAAAATGAAATGAAATGTTTGATAGACTAAAGAGATCACAAGAGTATAGAGTAAATAATTATAATTTATCAGGATAAATTGATTAAACATCCTAGGTCTGTTTGGATGAAGAATACTTGTGTTATCTTGAACTGACCATGAACTTATTTGACCAAGAATCGAAGGTATATAAGGATTAATTCTTCAACTAGAGGAAAATAATGTGAATTTTGTGATACTTGCATATGTGACGAGGGAATGACCTTTATATTCAATTACATTCACATAATACAGATGCACACATATAGGTGCACATAACATTATTGAACAAAAGCCCATATAATTGTAGGAGATAAAGGTTAATAGAAAAGTTTTAAGGATACACCGATTTGAAATGTCTATTTACATTCAACATGTACCTAAAGAATTTATATATAGTATTGTGGCTCGAGTAATAAACTCTTCATAAACTGATTATTTTTATGTGAAATAAAGATATTTCTCATGTAATAAGTAAATACATCTCTTCTTAGAGTTATTATACATGATTTTTTCAATATCTCATAATTTTATTAATAATTCATCTCATTATCACACATTTAATTCTTAAAGACTGAACAAAAGTTACGCAATCATTTATTAATACATTGCTTGATTATTTCTATTTTAGTATTTTCATAGGATAATATAAGGAACTCCATTGAGTACTTGAAAATCTGTAAACTTAGATCATGCTCGAGATTATTATACTATCAAAATTATTTTACTAGGTAATGAATATGAATAAAATAAGACTGAAATAAAATATTTGATACACAAAAGAGATCACGAGAGTATAGAGTAAATAATTATAATTTATCAGGATAAATGGATTAAACGTCCTAGGTCGGTTTGGATGAAAAATACTTGTGTTATCTTGAACTACGACTAACTTATTTAACCAAGAATCGAAGGTATATAAGGGTTTCTTCAGCTAGAGAAAAAGAATGTGAATTTTGTGATACTCATATATGTGACGAGGAAATAACCTTTATTTTTAATTACATTTACACAATACATACAAACACATGCACGTGGACATAAATTTTTTGACCAAAACCATATAATTGTAGGCAATTAAGGTTACTCAAAGAGTTATCACGATACACCAGTTTGAGCTTTCAAAATGTCTATTTACATTCAACATGTACCTAACAAATTTCTAAAAATATTATGGCTCGAGTTACAACCACTTCATTAACAAATTATATTTATGTGAAATAAAGGTATTTCTCCTTATCACGTAATAAGTAAATACATCTTTTCTTAGTGCTTTTGGAAATTATACATGAATTTATTTAAGATATCATGATTTTATTAATATTTCACGTCATTATCCCACATTTATTTCTTAAAGATTGAACGAATAGTTATGCGATTATCTAATATGGAATTTCATGATTATTCCTATGTCAATATTTTCATATGATAATATGAGGATTCAAATTGAGTACTTGAAAATCTTCAAACTCATAGCATGCTGGGGAATATTATATTATCATCTTCCTACTAGGCAATGGATATGAATCAAATAGGAATGAAATGAAATATTTGATACATTATAAAGATCACGAGAGTATAGAAAAATACTTGTTTTTATCTTGAACCGACCACTAACATATTTTACCAAGAATCGAAGGCATCTTAGGATTAAAGCTTCATCTAGAGAAAAAGAATGCAGATTTTTCGATACTTGCATATGTGAAGTGGACATGACCTTAATTTTAAATTACATTTACACATTACATATAAACACATGCACGTGCACATAACTGTAGGAAATTTGGTTTAAGAAATTTGATGTTAATCAAATATTTAAATAATATCTATTTTTTTTTTGTAAAATAGAAATTTCTCAAAAAAAAATATTGTGAATGAGAAATTAATTTTTTAACGTTAAGCTTTTTGCTCCTGGACTGAATTAAGAATTGTTCTCTTTGCTACAAATAAATCTCTGCATTCAAAAGATGAGAAGATATATATCTTGAACAGATGTAGACATATCTGCTAATGTACACAATCTTATATAAGATTTGGTGTCTATTCCCGCGGATATATTGAACAGAGGCAAGCTGTTCAAAATGACATATCCATTGATGTACAGTCCTATGCAAGATCGGTGTCTTTCATATGAAAGTGTCACTCAAAAAGTTGTATCCCATGCAAATAGTTGTATCTATTCAAACACAACGTTACATCCTCAATAAATAGCCCACATGTCTGCGATCATTTCATTCAATTCATTTCTTGCATTCACAGTTCAGCATACAAATCATATTGTCTGATTATTTCTTTCAAAGATTAACTGTTCCAAATACAGTTCTATTCGCTGAAGATTCTAATTATTGAAGTGCCTCTTAGTTGGAATCAGAAATCATTTTATCTTAGGGCTGATTGCTATCAATCGTGAGCACCGTAGCGGGGCAATATTCGTCTTAGGAGAGAGTGCCAACATTCGACTCGATTTCAAACTTTGCATTTATTATTATTATTTTTTCTCGCATTTCTTTTGAAAACCTTATCCAATTTCTAACAATCTAAGATGAATATTTCGTTTTCATAAGAAATGACAACTCCAAGAACTTTCGTAACTCCGACTCCCATTCAAGGCGAAAGACCGCCTAAGTTCAACGGCGCCGACTTCAAAAGATGGCAACAAAAAATGTTCTTTTATCTCACTACTCTCAGCCTGTCTCATTTTTTGACGGAAGATCCCCCAACTATTTCTGAAGAAGATACTGACACCCAAAGGCGTGGTGCTGTGGATGTGTGGCATCACAGTGACTATCTGTGTAGGAACTATCTCCTAAATGGATTGGATGACATATTATATAATGTGTACAGTTCAATCAAGACGTCCAAAGAAGTGTGGAACTCTTTGGAGAAGAAGTACAAGACGGAAGATGCCGGCATAAAGAAATTTTTTGTTGGAAAATTCCTTGACTTCAAAATGGTTGATACCAAGTCAGTGATCAGCCAAGTACAAGAAATTCAAGTCATCCTTCATGAATTGTTGGCTGAAGGGTTACAAGTAAATGAACCATTTCAAGTGGCTGCAATTATTGAGAAGTTACCGCCAATGTGGAAAGACTTTAAGAACTACCTCAAGCATAAACAAAAGGAAATGGGACTTGAGGATTTGATAGTTCGGCTTCGTATCGAAGAAGATAATCGTAAGGCCAAAGGAAATTCCAATATAAGCAAAGTGGAGGCAAGGGCAAATTTGGCCGAGTCAAACACTTGCAAGAAAAGGAAGAGACCTGCTAATAATAAGAAGCAGGGGAATGCCAAAAAGTTCAAAGGGAATTGCTATAACTGTGGCAAACCAAACCATATGGCTAAAGATTGTCGTCAACCAAAGAAGGGCTATAAAAATGGTAATAAAAACCAAGCTAATGTGACTGAAGACAAACCTCTTCCAATTGACTTGTCAGAGCTCGATCTTTCAGCCGTTGTGTTTGAAGCCAATTTGGTTGATAAACCAAGAGAATGGTGGATAGATACTGGGGCTACTCGTCACATTTGTGCTGATAAGGAGATTTTTTCCTCCTATACGCCAATCAGTGCAAGAAAGTTATTCATGGGGAATTCTTCAACTTCCAAAGTGATAGGAATCGGCAAAGTGGTACTCAAGATGACTTCTGGACATGAGTTGATGCTTGTGGATGTGCTACAGCATTCACACCTGATCTATCCAAGTTATGTGTTATGGGGATGACAGGGACCACAGGTGGATCATTGTGGTCCATAACTTTCTGTACACTCAGCTTCTCTTTATAATGAAAAACCCCTTCATCAAATACCACATTCCTAGTGATTATGATCCTCTTATCTGGCATTAAAACCTTATATCCCTTATACTGATTGCTATAACCAATGAACACTCCTGCACATGATCTATATTCCATCTTGTGTTTGTTGTAAGGACTTAAGTGAGGATAGCATAGGCAACCAAAGACTCTCAATCTCTTGTAATCAGGTTTGTGTCCATAAAGGATCTCAATTGGTGTTTTGAATTGCAGTGGCTTATTGGGAACTCTATTTAAAAGATAGGTAGCTGTCACAAAAGCATCTGCCCAAATATTTAGAGGTAAACCTGATTGAGCTAGCAAAGACAATCCCATATTCACAATATCCTTATGCCTTCTCTCTACCAAACCATTTTGCTGAGATGTGTAGGAACAAGACATTCTGTGTCCTATACCATTATCCTGAAAATACCTTTTGAGTGCAATGTACTCTCCTCCACAATCACTATGAACCATCTTGCTCTTTTTACTGAATTGGTTCTCAACTAATGCCTTAAAACTGACAAAGGCCTCATACACATCAAACTTGGCTTTGAGCAAATATATCCAAGTAAATCTGGAATAGTGATCAATAAAACTCACATAGTAGCTACAACCATTAGCAGACTTAACATGACAAGGACCCCATAAATCAGTATGAGTAAGTTCAAAAGGAGAACTATAGACAGAATCAGAACTAGAAAAGGGAAGCTGGTGACTTTTAGCAAGAGCACAAGGCTGACACAAACTGGAATTTTTATTAACTTGAAAAGGTATATTACAATCCTTGAGGGCTTTCTCAACATTAACTAAATTGATGTGTCCAGGCCTTTGATGCCAAAGATCAAGGTTGGAACACTCATTTATTTTAAAAGAAAGGCTGAGGAGATGGTTCAGCTGAAACTTTATTAGCAATCTTGTGGCTTTGGAGATTGAAATGGTACAAGCCTTCCCTAAGTGTGCCCTTGAGCAGGATTTCTTGGGTTGCTAGGTCCTTGACAAGACAAAAGGAGGGATGGAATTCAAAATAAAAACATTATTATCCTTGGCAAATCGAGAAACATATAACAGGTTTCTAGTAATATTGGGAACATGAAGGAGATTTTTTAGAATGCAAATTTTAGGGCTAATGGACTCATCAGAGTTTTTGAGAAAGGAATTACCAAAGTGAGCAATGTTTGCTCCTTCACCATTTCCCATTTGCAGCTTGTTGTTGCCATGATACTCAGAAGCAATATTCAGATTCTCCAGCTCATTTGTTACATGATTTGAGGCTCCTGAATCAGGGAACCAACTCATTTCAGATCCAACGTCATAATATCCACCAGCTGCATGCATTTGAACAAAGTTAAGTGTAGGGTTCCTTTTTGCAAATTGATTCACTTGCTGAGAGGAAGATGGATTGTTGTTGCCTTGATTATCATATCTGTACCAGCACTTATCAGCAGTGTGGCTAACTTCTTGGCAAATCTGGCAGAGAGGCTTGTTGTTTTGATTTCTTCCTCCGCCTCTTCCTCTATAGCCATTCCTTCCTCTGATGGATTGATTGTTATATCTACCCCCTCTTCCTTGGATAAAACCAGGATTATATCCTCTATTGTTTTGAGTATAACAACATTAGCAAAGTGCTGTGATCCTTCAGAATTGACAGATAAGCCTTGATTCATCTCCATTCTAGACTCATAAGTGAGGAGCAAGGAGTGGACCTCAGAAAGAGAATGAGGAGGATATCTGGATGTCACATTCACCACAACTGAGTCATATTCTGGTCCTAAACCAGTTAGAACATGTAGGATTTGGTTTTGCTCAGACACCTTCTCTCCAACAGCTGCAAGCAAATCACAGCATCCCTTTATTTTGTTCAGATACTCTCTCATGGACAAAGTGCCCTTTTTAAAAGTTTGTAGCTTCAACCTGTATTGCATGACCTTGGCAGCAGATTGACTGGAAAAGTTTCCTTCTATAGTCTCCCAGATCTCTCTTGCAGTGCTCAATCCCACCATTAAAATCATGATTCCTTCAGACAGGGATGACATTAGCCAAGAGGCTAAGAGTTGATCTTGTCTCATCCATTGCAGATATTCAAGATTTGATATTGTTTGTCCTGATTGTTCATCAAGAATGAATTTCTCTGGAGTCACAGAGGTTCCATTGATGAAACTTTCAACACCATATCCTCTGATGGTTGTTATGACTTGCTGCTTCCAAATGAGGAAGTTTGATTCATCAAGTTTAGTAGATATGAGCTGACTGTTTGGTTGAATAAGGGGATTTTGGTTTGATGTATTGGTGTGTTGTGTGTTTGAGGTGGCCGTTTCAGACATAATGAAGATTCAAGGAAAAATATCAGATTTATATGGTGACAAGATTAAATGGCTCTGGTACCATGAAAAGAAATGCTAAAATATGCATTGAATGTAAAGCTAAAGCTGGAAAATGAAAGCTTGATCACAAGCCAAAAAGCCATTAATATTTTTTGGTTTTGAACATACAGTTTCTGAATGAATACAAAGCAACTCATAGCAGCATCCTTATATACACCTACAACTAGGGTTGTGCTGCTGCATGACAGCTGTCAAACATCATCCAACCGTTCATCTAAGGACAAGTGTCATCACAGTCACCACAACCTTCATTTTGACCGTAACTAAAAGATAAATCTAAGCTCCATTCCACCTTTCATTGAGGCACACGGAGAAAATTGCACTTAATCATGTTTCCATAGAATATAGGCATAATTTATTTCTTAGGATAACTTATCATAAATACCCATCAATATTTGTCAAAGCTCCAACTAAACTAGTCCATTTCAACAGTTAATAAAACAATAGTAATTAAAATAAAAAAACAATACACATATTCCCAGGGGCGACAAAGTGCACATTATCGACAACATGAGGTGACGCTGAATTACTTAAAACCATTCTTTTAAGAAAACCACTTCATTGAAGTGACTCATAAATGTGCAATCAAGGTTTCATTATTATTTTTATTCGTGGGCTTTCAATTTCTTGATGAATCATTCACTATTTGATTTTATTTTATATATATGTCCATTCTTAATACACCTTTAATTGAATTGCTATAATTTTTCTGTTAAATGTACTACTGAAGTAATCTGATAATCGAGGTTTCAAAAATTCATCTATAATCATTGCCTTTTAATTGAATTGTATCTTATAATCTTTGAATTAAATATAAAATTTAACTAGCTTTTTCTAAGTACAGGTATTGCACAAGGAGGGGCAAGTGGGTATCCAACCCCAAATATTTATAGTCCGAGTGTTAACCACTTGCTATATCATCTGATTCCCTAAAAAACTATTTTGCTTGATTATTGAAAATTTTGAAATTCATTTCGAATCTATCCTTTTTATGTGCTCGGACAATAAAAATATCTTAGGAGCCATGTTTAAACTACACTAATAAATAATTAAAATCAAAATCAAGTATATGTGTTCATTTAAGTTTCCTAAGTTTACTAACATTAAACAAAACTAAAAAAAATGATGAAAAAAAATATGAAATCATGGATACAGATACTCTCTCTCTCACTCTCTCTCTCTCTCTCTATATATATATATACACGAGAGAGAGAAAGAGAGAGAGGGGTATAGATCATGTGAGTAAGGACAAACGTAGGATTTTTAGAGAGGGGGCGAAGTAGGGAGATTTAAATAAAGAAAAAATGTACATGGGTTGGGGGCGGTAGCCCCCGAGAGTTTTTTTTCGAATTTACTAAACATTAATTTGAAAATAATAGAAAAAACTTATTTATTTGAATGAAATAATATGAAAATAAATATTGTTGAGGATTTTATTCTTGTAAATAATTCCTTATTTTCATTTTTTAAGTTGTTTGCCTTTCTTGGGTTCAAAATAAATTAGGGAACTAGATTTAGGACTTTATTTCCTTTTATTTATTTCCTAGATTGTGTTTAGGACTTTATTTAGTTTCCTAATTTATACTTAGGACTTGTTTTACTTGTTTACCAAGTTTAGGACTCTAGGATTCTTGTCTATTTAAAACAAGACAAGGACACAAGTGAACCATATCTCTCATACACGGCTTATAACGACGCAAAGAAAAAGAGAGACGCAGCTAGAGCACGACGACGCAATACACCGAGCAAGAACGCAAGCAAGCTACTTACTTGAAGCCACTGTCCGAGATCAAGAAGGTTTTCGAAGTTGCGTGACCAACGGAGGAGATCTTTCATCTAGGCAACAAGTATTTAGTATCATATGTTTGATACTTTAGTTTTCATATATTACTTCTTATCTTTTTGTATTGATTGTGAACAAAGAAAGTAATATAGTTTTTGAGTTTGTACACACAAGTTTACAAGTACTTTTACTTGTGAACTTGATTTAATTTGTTGTGTTCTTGATTTTAAATTTTCGCTGCATATTTTAGTTAAACTCTGGTTGATGTTGATTTCAGTGTTGGTTAACAATGAAAACAACATCATCTACTAATACTTATTTTTCAAAATCATACACCTACAAATTTACAATTGGTATCAGAGAGGGTTACTTGACGTACTAAGTACTGATCCTTATTTCATAGGTGCTATGGATGCAGAGGATGATGAATCTCTTGACGAGTACGAGAAACTGAGCATCGAGCATAAACAATTGTTTGTTAGTTGGAAAAAACAAGTACTCAAAGTCGGGGATCTTAAGATCGAGGTGGACAAACTGACTCAGGAAAAGGATGACCAACTGAATATAATTGTCCGATTGGAGTCATCCCTCACCAAAAAGGATGATGAGCTAGAACGAGTAAAGACCAAGTTGAAGAAGGTTCAAGAAACCCTCACAAACCTCAACAAGGGCAAGTCAAAGCTTGATGAGAATTTAGAACAGAGTATCCTGGATTCTTCGAAACACGGGATTGGATACAAGCCTGTTCAAAAGCCAGATTCAAGTAAAAAGGTGAAGTTGACCAAACGCCACAAGAGGAGAAGAAGACAATATGTGTGTCATCACTGTGGTGAACCTGGGCACATTCGACCATACTGCTGGAAGCTTATTGGGAAACAAAATCAATTTAAAAGGTCGAAACTGTCTGTTGGGATCCGTGATAGTTTCCACGACGGTTTCCGTGTTCGTAACACCAAAACCAACACCAAGCTCAAGCAGGTCTGTGTCAAAAAGAATGAGATCAAGTGCAACATGATCTATTCATCTCTGAAGTCTCACATCCCTGGAGTCTGGTACTTCGATAGTGGATGCTCTAAGCACATGATCGGCTCGGAAGATCTTTTCTCGAATATTGTCAAATCTTATGGAGGAAAGGTGAAGTATGGTGGAGGTGCAAATGTCCAAATCATTGGCCAAGGAGCTCTTAATGTCCCTAGTATTGCAAAGATCGAGAACATGTTACTTGTTGAAGGTTTAACGGCGAGCTTGATAATCATTAGCCAACTTTGTGATGACGGCTTCAATGTCAAGTTTACCCATGAAAAGTGTGAAGTCTACGACGAGGATGGTTCATGTATCCTCACTGGGTAGAGAACTTCTGACAACTGCTATCAAATCAATGGTGATGTCTTTCGCAAAATAATCCAATTGAGTGATGTTGAGGTGTGACATCAAAAACTTGGACATGTCACTTACAAGATGATGGAGAAATTGGTCAAGAAGGATGCTGTGAATGGACTACCTAAGCTCAAAACTAAAAATATTCCAGTTTGCGAGGTATGTCATAAAGGAAAGCAAGTCAGGGTGCCACATCCAACAGTACAAAGTCTCACTACTTCATATTGTTTCGAACTCCTTCATACGAACCTCTTGGGACCACTTGAAGTTGAGAGCCTTGGTGGTAAGAGGTATGTACTTGTGATTGTAGATGATTTCTCTCGTTTTACATGGGTTGAGTTTTTAAAAGAAAAATCTGAGACTTTCAAAGCTTTTAAAAATCTTGCGAAAAAATTAAGTGTTCGTTTTGATGTGAGTATAGGTAGAATCAGGTCAGACCATGGGAAAGAATTTGAGAATGAATCTTTTTGTAACTATTGCTCTAAAGTTGGTATAACTCATGAATTTCTTCACCCATCACCCCCCAACAAAATGGGATAGCCGAACGTAAAAATAGATCTCTTATAGAAATGAATAGGTCTATGCTTATTTCAAATGGGGTTGCTAAACGTTTTTGGGCAAAAGTAATGAATATTGCATGCCATATAATTAATAGGGTGTATTTTAGACCGGGGTCTTGTGTTACTCCGTATGAATTGTTGATGGACAAAAAGCCAAATTTGAGTTACTTTTATATTTTTTGGTGCATTTGTTATGTGCTAAATGATAGAAATCATCTTACAAAACTTGACTCAAAGAGTGATAAATGTGTTTTCATGGGATACTCTCAAAATAATCATGCATATAGATTGTTTAATCTTAGAGCGCGTTGCATGATTGAGTCGGTTAACGTCAAGTTTGATGATTTGATGAGTGATTTTAAACCTGTTGAGGATGATGGTCTGGTTTATAATCAAAATCCTCAAGATAATGTCACGGTTGGTGTGGATGAAAGTGCAGGTGTTGAAACTGGAGAAACGAGTGATGTTGGTATCGGTGATGGTTCTGGGAACACAACATCAAATCCAACACCTACTCAAGCTGCTCTAGAATCAGATTCTGATCCAGGTGTGGAAGATCCAGCTGAACCCATTGACTTACATCAGAGAAATATTCCCTCAAGAATTCAGAAGAATCATCCTATGAGCCAAATCATTGGAGATCTCGATGAAAGAACTACAAGAAAGCGACAAATAAACTTCAAAGAAATGGTTAGGTATGTTTGCTTATCTACTAACTGTTCTAAAATTTGAGAGTCTTTGTTTCTTGCCAAAACAGAGCCCAAGCTTGTGGAGGATGCTCTTAAAGCCGAGTATATTACAGCTGGAAGTGCTTGTATACAGTTATTGTGGATGAACCAAATGATAGAAGACTACATTCTAAATAGAAGAATATTAACTGTGCTCTGTGATAATTCCAGTACCATTGATATCTCAAAAAATCCGGTCCAGCATTCTCGAATCAAAAACATTGACATAAGGTACCACTTTATTCGAGACTTGGTGGAGAGGAAGATAGTTAGCCTTGAGCATATAGGAACAGACAATCAGCTTGCTGACATCTTCTCAGAGGCACTAGATTTAGATACCTTCTCTCGTTTGAGAAGAGATCTCGGTATGTGCATTGTTTAAGTCAATGTTGGTTTTGATGTTGTGACACTCCAAACTGACATCAGTCACAACATCTGTATACTTTTGCATGCATTTTTATTTTCTTTCTCATACATAATCTAAATGCATTAAGTCTGGTTGAAAGTGCAATAAGGTCTTGTGTTGTAATAAAAGTGATGACAAAAAGACTAACCTCTTCAATTAGGTGATTGTGGAACTTTCCCGCATAAACTTGTTTTCTCCCAGGTCCAAGAATAAGAGGTGTTAACAACAATGGCTGAAGATAAGCTATTTCTCTTCAAATCTATAAAAAGATGAAGAAAATCTGGATTAAAAAGGATCTAATCTTTAAATTTCACCTCATTGAATGATATTGACGTAGTCATTAACTTGGGTTAAGGGGTCTGTTTTCATTTACTTCACCTAAAGCAATGTTGGATATAATGTCATCAGTCATGAAAAGCAACACTGATCAAGTCACTAAAACCATAATTTGTAATTTTAACCTTTTTAGGTCATGATTTTTAGGCATCTATTAGGACATCCATACTTTGAGAAGATGTCATTTTGCTTTGTGTTCTGTTGCTTGTGCTTGTGTCTTTCCTGAATTCTCTTAATCTTGTTTTGAATCTTGTTAACCAAGTGTTTCAGTGGTGTTAAAATTGGAGTATTGGACAGGTAATAAGGGGTTGATTTGGTGAGTGAAAAATTGCTTTGCAAAGGCTTTGTTCAACTATGGTGATTATTTATAAAAATCTAGCTCTATCTCGGTTTTAATTTGTAGTTGAGATTTGTGATTTTTATTCTCCAAATAAGAGATAGTGGGTTATTTAAGCATAGAGATCGTGTGTCTTATTTTGAGAAAGAGTGAGCTTGTTTTAAAGGAAAAAAAATCTTGGGTCTTAAAAGAAGTAGCTGTGAGAGTGGGGGAGTTAATTTTTCACTTTACTTTGTTTACACTCTTCCTACTTCTACCGCATACTTTTTATTCAAATTGGGGAGTTAAGTTTTTTACTCTTTTTCTCTCTCAATTTTACTGCCTACGGCACCCGATCTTGTCCTTGTAGTTTCTTCCAATCTCTTACAGGGTGCCAAACTCTCCATCACCCAGTAAAGCCACGGTTATCCAAGTCAGCTACTCCTCATCGGAAACAGACAGTGCGTCTGGATGATAAGAGAAATCCACCCAAAGAAGTCCAAGAAGAAAAGATTTAAATCTTCCCAGAAAGTTCGTGTTGGTTCTGGTGATGTTAACATTAGTTTTAACATCGTTCAGTTTTCTACTCCAGTAGTGCAGGCTCTTGTTGCACAGCTCCAAGCGCTTCGGAACTCGTCTGTTGAGGTCATTTTGCTTTCAGAACAAAAAGGGGGAGAAGATGTAAAAGACACTGCTATGAATGTGGTTCGTTTTTGTTTGTTTTAAACAATGGTTACTTGATTTAGGGGGAGTTTTTAGTCTTTTGATCATTTTCATGCGTCTTGGGTATTTTGTCCAGAAAGGCAAAAGGGGTAGATTGTTGAGGATTTTATTCTTGAGAATAATTCCTTATTTTCCTTTTTTAGTTGTTTGCCTTTCTTGGGCTCAAAATAAATTAGGGAACTCGATTTAGGACTTTATTTCCTTTTATTTATTTCCTGGATTGTGTTTAGAATTTTATTTAGTTTCCTAGTTTATGTTTAAGACTTGTTTACTTGTTTACCAAGTTTAGGACTCTAGGATTCTTGTCTATTTAAGACAAGACAAGGACACACGAGAACTATATCTCTCATACCCGGCTTATAATGATGCAAATAAAAAGAGAGACGCAGCAACAGCAAGACGACGCAATACACCGATCAAGAACGCAAGCAACTACTTACTTGAAGCCACTGTCCGAGATCAAGAAGGTCTTCGAAGTTGCGTGACCAACGGAGGAGATCTTTCATCTAGGTGACAAATATTTAGTATCATATATTTGATACTTTAGTTTTCATATATTACTTCTTATCTTTTTGTATTGATCGTGAACAAAGAAAGTAATATAGTTTTCGGATTTGTACATCCAAGTTTACAAGTACTTTTACTTGTGAACTTAATTTAATTTGCTGTGTTCTTGAGTTTAAATTTCCGTTGCATATTTTAGTTAAACTCTAGTTGATGTTGATTTCAGTGTTGGTTAACATTGAAAACAACATTATCTACTGATACTTATTTTCAAAACCATACTCCTACAAATTTACAAATATCTTTTACTGGATTTATATATATTACTTATTATACTATTAGTTTTAGACTCTTGCAAAAGAGAAATTCATTTACTATAAAATGAATATGGTTGAYGCAATAAGAAATAAAGAAACTTTAAGCCATAATAATAACATGATTTCAAAAGATTCAATTGAAAATTAGTAAAATATCTTTACGGAAAACTTATCATGTATATATAACATTATGAAAGACAGATAGAAGTTTGAAAGTAATTTATCAGGAGTGGCAAAAATATAATTATTTTCCATTTTTACATATAAAATATTAACTAACTAATCACCCCTACTCCCGTGTCCGTATCTGCATGTGAGAATGTATCACTGTGTGTAAAATGAGAATAAACCCTCACCATTTATTTAATACTTGTGATTAAATTTTTTTGGTGATATTTAAGTAATTAAAATCATTTTAACTACATCACATTGTACCCTTCTCATAACATCACACCATAGGCTTCTCTGGTACAAAATGAGCCACTTCAAATAGGTTCATTGCTGCAGTCCAAAATACGATGTCTTTGTTCGAGAGAAAAATTGATTTTTCCCTCATTCTTGCTCATCGATTTCAATTGATCTTCCTTTTGCCAGATTTCAATCAAATTTTCCATAGTTTTTCCCCTCTCTCCTCTTCGTATATTTCCAAAAGTTGCGTCGTGAGTCTATTATGGGTCAAACTCCACAAAAAAAGGTACATTTTTCCTTTTTTGTCGTGAGTCACAATATATTTTTGTTGTGGAAAATGAATTTATTTGAGCATATATTGAGTTTTAGGTTTAAGCATTATGGTTTTATTTGTCACCGAATTCTAGTTTTTAAGTGAATAAAGTGTGGTCATCTTACTTTTAAAAATTATGATTACTGCTAAGTTCGAGAATGTTGTAAGTTTCCCTAGAAATTTAGTTTCATCCTTTTGAAACTTCGATTTTTAATTAGTTATTATGTATATGTTCATAACTCTAAAAATTTTGGATATTGATTTTTGTTTTCTTAAACCTGGAGTTAAAAAGTACGGGTTGGTACTAATGAAATTAAGTGATGGAGCATGTGAATGGACTAACTCGTATAATGTATCTATACAAAGATGTTGTTGTTGTATTTTTATAGTATCTTATTCAATTATGAAAATGTTGGTCATGTTGGAACTAAAGGAATAATGTTCATTTATTTCTAGATAAATTGAGATTCGAATGCTCCTTATGGGTCATTTTGTGAAGTTTGTGTCAAGACAAATTGAAATCAGGAGATTATTTTGGGTCATAATAAATGAGAGTAAGTATCAGGATTTATATTATACATTGTGGTTCTTGGTTGTCTACCGTATGTTGAATTGAAAATCCTGAACAAATGCATGCAGAAGATCAATGACTTTTATAATAGTTTAAACTATTACACAACTAGGCTTGTTCGTCATTCAATAAATGATGTTGAATGTCGGGATCTTACTCCTTGTGTTGCATGCTTGTGTATTTCGATTATTGAACAATGTAAATGTAATTATTTAATTTATAATTTGCCATGACATAATTTTGTCTATGTGTTGAAATATCTTAGTGACATTTTCTTTGTTCATGTGTAAGTAGTGCTTGAGCAATTTTGCATAGTCTTATTTGATTTTATTTTATTGTGTGTTTGTGGGGATGGATAAGAAGAAGGCAGATATTGTCGTGATAATAATACTCTTGTTCCTCAGTCTTCTGCTCCTTAGGATTCAAGTTCTCAGGATTTAAGGCAACAAGTAGAATTGTGAACGAAGAAGAACGTAGATCTTTGTCGCGAAGGATAAAACTATTGTTCCTTAGTCTTCTACTCCTCAGGTTGAAGTCCTTGGGATTCAAGACAACAGGTAGAATTCCTCATGATGAAGGAGCCAGTTATTGTCGTGAAGGATAAAACTCTGATATTGAGTTCCTTTGACATGCCTTTCGCAGGGAAAGGTACTGGATTTTTTCCCGAGGCTTCAATAGAATCGAACAAAGTCCGAAAAATAAACAAACAATGTACTAAATTAGGCATTCCTTGTATGTTACTTAGAAACTAAAATTATTTGTTTTCTTTGGTTTTATTCTCTTCTTTGGATGTGATTTGAATTTTCACCCTTAGTTTGGACAAGGAATGGCGACATGTACATGGTAGAAGTGTAATAAATATATAGTAATGTGCAAACTAAGCTGCACTAATGTGCATAATAACTATAGTTGCTTGCATTCAATGAATTCAGGGGTTTAAAGTGTATATGATAACTATGCAAATAAATGTATAGTTATGTGCAAAATAAGTTGTACTAATGTGCAGAGTATGATACATGGACACTTCAAAATATTATATTTTTCCAGGTCGTGTTCCCCATGTTGTGTCATAAGCGTATCCCCGTATCGTGTCTCGTGTCCAATTCCCGTGTCAGCTCAACCTAGGCAGGGGGTCATGGATTTTGGGTTTAAGGTTTTTGTATATATAGTGCAAATAAATGTAGAATAATGTGTAAAATATAGTATATTATATGCATATTCATAAGCATTACCTGTCTGTGAAAAATATTTTGTTTTTTTGGATAAGGATTATAATTTGTCGTCCAATTTTTATATGTCTTCTTAAATATTTTTTTGGAGAGAGTAATTAAAGTAAAGGCTTAAATGCAAAATACCTCCAATATCCTTGGAGTAGTAGCAAGATGGTACAAACAACTATGGAAGGTGACATTTACCCTCCAACAAGTTTTAAAACTTACGCTATTTAACCCCAATTGTCGCCGAAATTTTGAATTTTCGACGGAATTTGGAGGTTTTTTAAGATTCCTATCATGTTGTCTAGTTTTGACTTTTTTTAGTTGGCTAAAATATAATATAATCCCAATATGTTAGGGTTGTGGCAAGGTTGTACATGAATTAATTAAATATTGAAAAAAAAAGATATTAGAATTATAAAATTAAAAAAATGGAAACATATTTTACAAAATATGGAATTTTTAATATGAATTATATATATATATATATATATATATATATATATATATATATAAAAAAATTGGAAAAAGTTTTTTTTTTAATTTTGAAATTGTAAAAAAAACTTATTTTAAATATGTAAAAAAAACTAAATTGTGTTAAGAAGAGTAAAAAATTTAAATATTAAGAAATTATATTTCAAAATAAAACTACATGGGAAATATTTGTAAATACTAGACTTTCTCTAAAACATAAAATTGAATTCCAAAATTAAAAACTACTGAAAATGTGGTTAAATGGTTATTAAAACCCTATTTTTGTTTTTTCTTTTTACAAAAAAAAAATGATATAAAAATAATTATAATCACTTAAGATAATTTTAAATATTCAAAGGAAGTCCCTCTTTTTTACTAACTTTTCAATTTTTTGTCGAATTATCATCAGTTTTTTTATAACCACTTAATTTAATTTTCAACAATTTATATTTATAGAATTCAATTTTCTAATATTTAGAGAAAAAACAATATTTATAAAAAAATTCCATTTATTTTTACCTTCATATATGATTTAATAATATTTATATCATTTAATAATATTAAAATATTTTCAATTTGTTTTACATATTTTTAATATGGTATTTATTCTACAATTTCAGGATTTACAAAATCTTTTTCCAGATTTTTTTAATTTAATAATTTAAATATAATTTCTTTAATTTCAAATTAATACTGGTACTATCTAGCCACCACACCTAACATACTGGGGGGTGTTTTACATTTTAGCCACCTCAAAAAAGTCAAAATTAGACAATTTGATTGGAATCTTCAAGAATCTCCAAATTCCAGCGAAAATTCAAATTCCTAGTGACAATAATATTGGGGTGAAATTGGTGACATTGTGGTGATGGTGGTGGCGCTGTATCGATGGTGGTGGCACCAACGTGGTGCATCTCGTCCTCTCTCCTCCGGTGGTGGTGGAGCCACCGTGTTTTTCTTCCTCTCTATGCCAATCGCCACTGCTGTTCTTTTCTTTTTCTTCCAAAAATTGAGAACGGACTGCTGGGGTCGGGGAGGTTATTTAGGGTATTTGCTGATGGTCTAAATGTCCGTCAGCATTTTTTTCTAATATTGCTGACGGGCGATAGACCCATCAGTATTTATTTGTTTATTTCTTTAAGTATTGTTGACGGGTTCTAACCCGTCAGCAACCAAGCCCATCATCGACCCATCATCAAACTCATTGCCCAGAAAAAATGTTGACGGGTCTATCGCTGACGGCCCTTGGCCATCAACAATTCGTCAGCATTCTCAGTTCGTCAGCATGTCATTAACATATTATAACGGTTCTTTGGCCATCAGCTTTGTAGTGAGGGAATTCGTCCTCGAATTTCAATCATGATTCTCTTATGTCACACAAATCGAGTTATTCTCGAAATCATAATAATTATGATGATATCAAGGTTGAATCTATAAAACCAATAATGCAGTAAATTTTCATCATGATCTATTCGTTCAATTTGTATCATGTTATCACGTCCATAGATTTTCTACGAAACATCTTATTGGTTAGCTCAAGTTCGTTCAAGTACAGATCCAAATGGTTTGCTCGAATAGTACCCCCGAGGCTATCCTCGATACACATCCTGATGCTAGAAAACTCTTATACGAGCTCAAATAGTACCCCCGAGGTCTTCTTGATACACATTTGGTCAATATAGTCGTGCTGATAATACCGCCGAGACTATCTCTCACAATAATTACAAGCCAAGTCAACAATAAAGGGCATAATGCCCTTGAATTTTCCAACTTCATCTTCACCATAATTAGCCTCGATAAATGAACCATCGGCGCGATATCAAGAATCGGTGGTCATCATAGGTATTCTCCTCGTCAGACTTTAAAGTTTGTCATAGTCAAACACCGTCATAATTTCATAACTTTTCTCATCAAAAATTGGTGGATCATCGTAGCCACCATCGTCATCAAAATTTAATAGATCATCATAGCCTTCATCTTCAATGTCACTAGATTACAAACCATCTATGTCCATATCCAACATTGTAAACAAAATGGGTACAATATCATGGGCAATCCCACAGCCACCAATAATTAGTTTGGAATTAAGGGTCATGACTCTTGATGCGTGATGTGCACGACATCAAATTCATGTGTCAGCGGGTTAATTTGTTATTGAATCTGAGCAATATCATTGCTCGTACCTTTAAAAGCTTTGTGATGTCAAAGCAACATATTAAGGAACGTAGTCGGCTCTAGATATATACCAGCTGATGTAGGAGAAATGTGAACAATATTAAAATCCAACCTCAAATGTTGATTCTGTTAAATATATGTAAATATATTTTTGTATTTTGTAATTTAGGAATGTTTAGATTCGGTTCCTTATTATTAGGCTAATTGCATGTAACTGTATCCTTAGTTTTAGGCTTTTAATATGCTTCTGTATTGTTATATATACAGTTTTCGGAATAGAAATCTTTTGAGGAATTATTTCTATCATGGTACCAATTTTTTAGGGTAGAAAACGATCTGTGTTTTTTCACCTTCCGCAAAGCACCCTAGCATTCTTCTTCTTCTTTTCTTCTCATCACCATGTCGGATAACAAGAACTCATTCCATCCGGCTCTGGCGGTTTCAAACATTCGAAACCATATTTCCATCACTCTAGAAATGGAGAATGTTCAATACTCCACATGGGCAGAATTATTCAAAATTACCGCACAATCTCACAAGGTCATTCATCATATCATTCCTCCTTCCAAGGGCAAAGAGAAGGTTCCTTCGACTGAGGATGAAAAGGAATTGTGGTCGACTCTTGATGTTACGGTTCTCTCATGGATTTATGGAACCATCTCTAATGGTCTTTTACATACCATTATTGAACCCGATGCCACGACCATGGAATCTTGGAATAGATTCCGTGATATTTTCCAAGATAATAAAAATTCCTGTGTGGTAACTCTCAAAGCTGGATTTTCCACTACTAAGATAGAGAATTTTTCAAATGTTTCGGCTTATTGTCAGCGTCTCAAGTCTCTTGCGGACCAATTGAATAATGTCGGAGCACCGGTGTCGGTTAGTCGACTTGTTATTCAATTGGTTTCGGGCCTCACGAGGGCGTACAGGGGTGTAGGTACAGTTATTCGCCAAAGTGACCCACTTCCTCCCTTTTATCAAGCTCGGTCGATGTTGACGTTAGAAGAGGCCGGATTAGCAAAAGAGGCATCCACAAACTCGGAGTCCGCCATGGTGGCTGCGCAGTCAGATTATGATGATTCTGGATCCCCCTCATCTCAAGCGGACCACTCTCATCGTGGGAAACAAAACTACAATAAAAAATATTTTGGCAAGAAATCTGGCAACGGTGGAAACCGAGGTTCAGGTGGTGGCCGCCAGGGTCAAGGCCGTGGAAATGGAGGCCGTCAAGGTCATCACAGTTCCGGGCAGCAGGGTGCCGTGTAGCAATAGTGGGGGTCTCCTTGGCCTAATTACCCTACTTGGGGCTGGATGCCTGAATGGGCTACTCCACCTTGCCCATATCCAAACCAAGGTTGGGACCCACGTCCAATAGGTACTAAAGGCCAGCAACAACCAAGTCTTCTTGGCCCACGTCCTCACCAAGCATTTGTGGGTTCAATAAATAGGCAGTCTGCTACATATTCTCCAACAGATATTGCATCCGCAATGAACACCATGTCTCTCACTCCGCCCGATCCGTCTTGGTACATGGACACCGACGCGACTTCTCATATGACTTCCTCAAATGGTAATCTCTCGTCTTATTTTTATTCGAGCAATCATAATAATAGCATAATTGTGGGAAATGGTCATACTATACCTATTCGTGGTTATGGTCACACATCTTTGTATTCCCCTAATCCTCCCTTGTCCCTAAATAATGTCCTTCATGCTCCCAGAATTGTTAAAAATCTTATTTCCGTTCGCAAGTTTACTACGGATAATTCTGTGACCGTTGAATTTGATCGTTTTGGGTTTTCTGTGAAGGATTTTCAGACGGGGAGGTCAATAATGAGATGTAATAGTCAAGGTGACCTTTATATCCTTACCACCTCCATCAATAATCAAGCTATCCATTCATCTTTTGCTGCGATTTCTCCATCTCTTTGGCATGATCGCTTGGGTCATCTGGTTGCTCCTGTTTTAGATACTCTTAGATTAAATAAAAGCATTGATTGTAATCGTTTTTCGAATGCTAGTATTTTTCGGTCTTGTGTTTTTGGAAAACATGTTAAGTTACCATTTGTTTCTTCTAATTCGAGTACTTCTATGACTTTTGACATTATTCATAGTGATCTTTGGACATCTGCGATTTTGAGTTCTATGGGGCATAAATATTATGTTTTGTTTTTGGATGATTATTCTAATTTTATTTAGACTTTTACGTTGGCAAAGAAATCGGATGTTTTTGAAAAATTCTTAGCATTTAAAGCTCATATTCTTACCCAATTTGAATGTAATATTAAAAATGTCCAATGTGATAATGGGAAGGAGTTTGATAATGGTCCATTTTGGGAATTTTTTAAGACTCATGGCATATCTTTCTGTCTATCTTGCCCTCATACCTCATCTCAAAATGGAAAAGCCGAAAGAAAAATACGTATTATTAATAATGTCACTCGTACACTTTTAGCTCATGCTTCTCTTCCTCCTTCATTTTGGCATCATGCCTTACAAATGGCTACTTATCTTCTTAATGTGCTTCCAAGCAAACTTTTGGGCAATATATCTCCTCTTCAAATTTTATATCAAAGGGTTCCGTCCTACTCTCACATTCGGGTTTTTGGGTGCTTGTGTTATCCTCTAATTCCTTCTACTACCATTCATAAGTTGCAACCTCGTTCAACCCCTTGTGTATTTTTAGGATACCCTTTGAATCATCGTGGCTACAAATGTTATGATTTGTCTTCCAATAAAACTATAATTTGTTATCACGTTTTATTTGATGATCATGTATTTCCGTTCGCTAATATGCATACTCAATCTTCGTCCACATATGGTTTTTTAAGTGATGATACTCCTTCGTATACACTGCATCACTTGCAAAATCTTGTTCCTGATGTTCCAGTCCAGGCACAAATGTCCCAACCAGATGCGACCCACACATATAATTCACCTCCTTTCCCTACCTCTTCTCTTAATAGGCCACATATTGCTAGCCCAGTTCAAGGAAGTTCAAGCCCACTTCTTCAATTTGACCAGCTTACTCGTGTTGGCCCATCAACCGCCAGCCCACTAACCTCCCTGAGCCCAACCGACTCTCATATCCCATCTCCACCTCCTCTACACACACCCACTGTCCAAACATAAACCACCACTCCCTTACCTATCCTGCGGCCCACCATGATCACAAGAAGCCAAATGGGCATCGTTAAGCCAAACAAAAAACATTCCAATACTTACACTGCTACTGTTACTCGGTCACCTTTACCTCATAATCCGGTGGCAGCTCTTCGTGACCCCAATTGGAAAATGGCCATGGATGATGAACATGATGCTCTTATTAAAAATAAGACGTGGGAGTTGGTGCCCCGTCCACCTAATGTTAATGTTATTCATTCTATGTGGATTTTTGCTCATAAAGAAAAATCTAATGGTGTGTTTGAAAATCATAAAGCCCGTCTTATAGGTGATGGGAAGACTCGGCAGGTTGGTATAGATTGTGGCGAAACGTTTAGCCCAGTGGTAAAATCGGCTACGATTCGTACTTTTCTTTCGTTGTCTTTATCTAAAGCATGGCCCATTCATTAGTTGGATGTGAAAAATGCTTTGCTTCATGGTGAGCTACAAGAAATAGTATATATGCATCAACCATTGGGTTATCGGGATCGAACTCATCCCGATTATGTATGTCTTTTGCGTAAGTCATTATATGGTCTTAAGCATGCACGCCATGCGTGGTATAAACGATTTGCTGATTATGTCATTTCTCTTGGTTTCTCTAATAACAAATGTGACAACTCATTGTTTATTTATCACAAGGGCAATGACATGGCTTATATCTTGTTGTATGTTGATGATATAATTCTCACTGCTTCTTCTAATGCTCTCAGGGTGGCTATTATGAATCTTCTTGGCTCAGAATTTGCTATGAAAGATCTTGGTCCTTTGAATTATTTTCTTGGCATTGCAGTCTCTCGATATAAGGGTGGTATGTTTCTGTCACAACGCAAGTATGCGAAGAAAATAATTGAGCGAGCCGGAATGTCCTCGTGTATGTCATCTCCTACTCCTGTTGACACAAAGGAGAAGGTTAGTGCTAATTCTAGTACTCCATTTGAGGATCCTACTCTATATAGGAGTCTTGCCGGGGCTCTTCAATATCTTACATTCACCCGTCTGGATATTTCATATGCGGTTCAACAAGTGTGTTTACATATGCATGATCCGAGAGTTGACCATATGCAAGCTCTCAAAAGCATTATCCGATATATTCAAGGTACACTTGATATTGGCCTCCATCTCTACTCATCGTCTATTTCATCTCTTGTTTCTTATACTGATGTGGATTGGGGTAGTTGCCCGGATACACGACGTTCTACTTCTGGTTATTGTGTTTTTTTGGGTGATAATTTGGTTTCATGGTCGTCCAAGAGACAACCTACTATGTCTCGGTCGAGTGCCGAAGCCGAGTATCGGGGTGTGGCAAATGTTGTATCTGAATCTTGCTGGTTATAAAATTTGCTATTGGAATTGCATTGTCCGATGACAAAGGCCACAATTTTTTATTGCGACAATGTAAGTGCAATATATTTATCGGGTAATCCGGTACAACATCAACGTACCAAATATATTGAGATGGTTATAATTTTGTACAAGAGAAAGTCTCTCGTGGTCAGGTTCGTGTTCTTCATGTCCCTTCCCGATATCAGATTGTGGATATTTTCACCAAGGGTCTTCCGCGTGTTCTATTTGAAGATTTTCGTGACAGTCTCAGTGTCCGTCAGCCTCCCGCTTCGACTGCGGGGGTGTGTTAAATATATGTAAAATATTTTTGTATTTTGTGATTTAGGAATGTTTAGATTCGGTTCCTTATTATTAGGCTAATTGCATGTAACTGTATCCTTAGTTTTAAGCTTTTAATATGCTTCTGTATTGGTATATATACAGTTTTCGGAATAGAAATCTTTTGAGAAATTATTTCTATCAGATTCACAAAAAGTATCGTAAGAGAGATAATAAAAGAGAGTACTCTCGTTTTTCATTAAACAATAATCAAAAATCGATTACAATGCGACGAAAACTATAAATAAGAATAAATAACTCCATGACCAAAACACACGACTCCTAGATAAGGAACATTATCTTAAACACAATAAACTATAGGATTTTGTAAAATCATAAAAGATTATAAATCAATAAATAGAAGACATAATTAAGCTATCTTAAAATATACTAAAATCAAAAGATAATATATTATCTATGGCTGCATCAACACACTACTGTAGCATGTAATGCATAATTAATAATTAAATAACGAAAACAAGAAACTAGAAACTTAACGTTATAAACTCGCAAAGTTACAATATACACCTAGTAGTTAATTATAAGGATATTTATAAGTTTTTCTATCTTGTATTTCCTTTTATTATTTTATAGGATTTAAAAAATTTGTCATTATCAAAGGAAATATGTTTGAAATAATTTTAAATGAACATTTAGATTATCATATATGTTATGTCATATTTGAAAATTATATAGTTAAACGTATTTAAAAATAACCTAAAAGTGTTACGTGGGGCGGCAACGAATCAATTGTTATACCATGAACCTCGTCAATAAGTAAATCACTTAAATTATTATTACGTACAAGATATATTTACATAACTATTTAAATACATCATATAAAAGATGAATATAATTCATGTACAGATACATGATATTCATAAATATAGATACATTTTAATAACAATTAGAAATAGATCAGGTGCATCATACTGTCAACTTGAGATTCATTCAAATGACATGTGTCATTTTATTATTTTGTGTAAATCTGATGTATCAATTTTACATCAATTACATAAAATCCTTCCTTTTATATAAGTTTTTCCAAGGTATAAAATAGTACTTTTTTTTCATTCAATTGGTTTTGTAAAAAATTAGGTTTTCTTCTCCTCCTTCTCTGTCCGCGTTGCTTTCCAGTTTTTTTTCCTCTCTGTTCGACCTTGCTTCCTCTGTCTACAATTATTCCCCCGCTCTACCTTCTAATAATCTTTGAGTCGGCCATTTGAGATGTTGCTACCGACCTTTTTCAAAGTTGTTATTTTCCCTGTTAATTATTCCAAGGTTAATATTTTGATTTTTAATTTCTTTAATTACTTTCGGTTTCATGAAATTTTGGTTATTTAATTTTGTTATTTCGAAACATTGGTTGATAATTTTGGAAAATCTGATTTTTCGTTTTGTAAATCTGTTGGTTTGTTATCATTTTTTTTTTAGTTTATTTGCTTCGTTTTTTAAGGTGTTTGCAAATCATTGTGTTTAGATTTGTTTCTGTTACTTCTTAATAATTAAAAATATTCTGATCTGTTTATTTGCTTTAGTTTATTCTTAAAAAAATGATTGTTACGTTGTATAATATATTTTGATATAATTGAGATCACTTAAACAAATTAAACCAGTACATTCATTTATTAATTATTCCACATTCCTTATATAACATTGTTATAGTTACGTTGATATAATTGGGGTATTGGATAATATATTCCACATACCATAATTTACAATACAATTATGATACATACCGTATGATTCATCATTTTCCATAATTATGATATAATTTAGAAGTAATTAACATAATTAAGGAAAAGATTAAAATAATGGAAACTAAATATAATTTAGAAATAAAAAAATAATTACGCAAAAGATTTTGGTTCTAATTTCTTAATTATAAATCATGCCCATACAATTATTATCAAATCATTCACACAAATCCAAATACATTTTAGATTCTGAATTAACTGAAGTAATTGATTGTTATTTTCGTTACTAACGTGTTTTAATTATTTTGATTGAGCTTTCTAATCAACCCTATATATTAATTCTGTTGACACCTTACTTAGGTGTCAACTTTTGGTGCATTCAAATGACATGTGTCACTTTCTAGTATATTAAAAACCTGATGTGTCTTCCTCACATCATTTCTCTTTAAAAGTTTCCATTTTGGTAAATTTTTCCTTCATATAAAATAGCATTTTTTTCATTTGTCTTAACATCAAATTTTTTATGGTTAGAAAGTAGGATTTCTCCATTTTTTTCATTTGTCTTAACATCAAATTTTTTATGGTAAATTTTGTATTGGATGAATTGCAATTAAAATCTTCCTCTTGTTTTAACAAAATGAACCCGCTTCCCAATTTCCTCCGTCGATGACAACGAATTTTGTTAAGCATGTGAAGATTCCAGTTGGGAAATCTCCATGGGATTCGGCGCTCCCAACCCTAATTCCAGTTGGGAAATCTCGGCGCTCCCATCTACTTTTTTTTTTTGTATAATTCGATCTGGGATTCATAAAGATCCCAGATTCAATTGAAGTTATATTGTTAATCCGATCTTCTCGCCGATAATCAAACAATGTTTCATTTTTTAGATTTGCGATTAATTTTAACATCCTTTTCGGATGAACTGCAACTAATGTTTCATTTTTTAGATCTGCGATTTTGAATTTATATATAAAAAAAATTATTGTTCAGTTTTTTGTTATCGGGATTTTTCTTTAATTTTTAATTTTTTAGATCCATGCTATTGATTTAGTTGATATTGTTATCTTTTACAATAGTTTTTTTAGGGTTTTTTCTTCTTCATTATCTTGAATCCAATTGAATTGCTATAATTTTGAATCCTTCACTCTATATTATTTGCATCTCGCATTGATTATCCTTTTATTTTACAGAACAATCGGATTTGGATTTGGAATTGTGGATCTCGGTATTGACTTGGGGGCTCAAATTCATCGTCGCAGGTTAACGTAGTGGCTTAGAAAGAGAGTTTGGAGATGAGGTTTTTGGTAACATCGCTAATCTTCGTAGTGATTAGGATTATTGCATCTCTTTTCGTTAGAATCTGATGCACCAGAGGCCCCTCTGCGAATTTGTATGTTTTGTCTTCTTCTAACTTATAAAAGTGTAATTTTCATGTATATTTGTTTTTTGTTCTATGTTGTTAGTTAATTATCACAACAAGATCTCTTTAGCCATCTATTGTCTCTGTCAATGCCAATCAAATGTAATAGCAACAAAACTTAGTTATATATTATTTGCATATTTCCAGTATTTGTTAATTGCCAGTGAATGAATGAAGGTATTGCGATAGTTATTGATTGACTTGAACAGTAATTTTCACATCTGATACGGATCAAAATGTCCGCACGTGATATTGTTTGATATTTTAGAGTATTTGTGGAAGGCGACCTCATTTCCTAGAGAGGGTGTTCCTCTGGTAGATGAGTGAGCCGGATTATATCTTTTGAGGAGTGAGCGAGTTGGTTTGTGTGGAGTAGCGACCTGTAGTATGGGGATAAGTTCTCATATAGGGTCGTGATATCCTATGGTTTGAGCTGTGTACTTGAGCTCGGTTATGGGCTTTATGAATATTGAACTTGTGGGCTTAAAGTGAGTGGCTTACGGGGTGGAATGTATGGAAAGAATAATGGGCCCAGGCCTATTGAATTAATTTAATGAGAGGTTTATTATTTATGGGAACTTAGCATATTGAAGGAATCCTAATTCTAAGTCCGTTGTAATATTTATGGAATTATGGTAGGAGAAGGTAACCCTTGCTTGGGTAGGACTTCTCTTGTATCTATAAAAGGAGGTACATACTTCTCATTATTCACTAAGTCGATATTGCTCTATCGCATTACTGTTTTAAATTTGAAGGGAAGTGTTGAGTGTTGATTTAGCTTATTAACTTAAGCGTCGGAGGGCCTTAACGGGCTCGAAATCCGGCCCATCTGCGGCGCTGTTTTGCAGGACTAGCTAGGTCGCCAGGAGATTCGCAGAAGGCTTAGCAGGTTGCTGTGGCATATTCGGTAGCAGCTTCAGGTTGTTGATCTCTATTTTGAGGTTAGTACCCCCTATATTTGGTAGCCCAACTTTTGGACTTATCAAATTGGCGCCGTCTGTGGGAAAGAGGGACATCGAGTCCTTGAGCGAAAGACATGAGATACACAATCTTCGTAAGTATTAAATCTGACTGCGCTATAAATTCGAAAAATTGTTTTCTAACGACTCAACCGTTGGATCGTGTTGAAATTTTTACAAAGCCTTGAGGACCTTTTGAATTACGTTTCTAATGGTGGAGATCGAATTTTGAGGTGTGAGAGAATATATATGAACTTTCGAGAGAAGCAGATTTTATTTTCGAAAAATTCTGCGCAGAATTTTTCAAAATACAAATGTGCATAATAAAACCGTTTCATCAAACCAAAAATTTTATATGTTCTTCCAAAAGTATTGAAGTTTAATCTGAATGGTGGATATTTGAATATGAGTTCAGAAAATTTTATAACGAATTTTAAACGGAGCTGATCCTGTTTCCAAAAATTGCTTGTCTAATTTCTTTTGAAAATTAAGTTATGCACAGTTTAATTGTTGGATAAAGTTAAATTTTGGATATAATATGTACGATATATAGTGATTAAATATGAATAGTGGTGGAGATCAGGTTTTGAAGATTTGTGAGCACGAGTAAGGGTTGTGATGCTTGCGTTTTATTTATTGATTATTCTTATGATCATATACTAACGGACTGAGTGAGGTCTATTTGTTGAATTTGTATTGATATTGGTTTTTGAGGGTTATTCTATGTGTTGCCTGGACCTTAACCCGGGAATGGTCAATACAAACAAACGCGATGAGGTCGCGTGTCCAAATACTCAAGGTCGATTTACTTTGTTGCTCGAAGTCTAAGACGATGAGGTCGCATATCAACCGAACGCAACAAAAATTGAGATAAGTATTTGTTTTCTTTAAAACGAAACATATGCAAGTTGGGGTCATATACGCCGATGTTGGGTAACGATTGTGATGGTGGACGTATTTTTTATACATGTTAGCCTGTTTGCTTGATTGTATGGGTTCGATCATATGCGTGTGACATCCAAGTTCTTTTGGTGTTATGCAATTAATTATGAGTTTGGATGAGGTTTAAAAATTTATAATTAGTAGGATAATTATGCGTGGAGCTTTCAAATTAATGGGTTTGAGTGCTTTGATATATTGGGGTGATTGTGCTACTTATGTTTTTGTTGAAAGTGGAAGATGGTTAATTTATGTGTTTTCTATAAAGGGATGACTATGAGTGTCGTGATTGTTTAATTCATGTTTTCGTAAAAGGAGAAATTCGAAATTTAATTCATCTATAATACTTTAGAACCTCGTGTTGTGCTAATTGTGAACTATATGTGACAATTCCTAAGGTTCGATGGGGTGATAATCATACATGAAGTTGGATAGTTCGGTCTTGGAATTCTTTTACGGGTTTGATAGAATGGATGGTGGGTGTTAGTCGTATGTGGAGAATGCTCATTGGATTTATGTGGTTTTGTTTTGTGGGAATATGCATGTGGGTTAACACTTGGTTGGGGAGGACCTATTTGATTCTGTATGATTGAAAACACACTAAGAATTGTTTATTCTTGCACATTCCCGTATGAAAATACTGCACTGCCACACTCCAGTAAAATGGTCATAACTCAATGTTGGATGATCCTTTTTGAGATCCGATTTTTGTGTTGGAAAGACTTGCAGGGCTTTCCATTAGTATATAGTTTGTTCTCTAATTCCTTACCAATTAAAGCAGTTTAATCTTCAAAATTGGAATACATGCTGAGAACTTCGTGTCAGTTTTGTTTTGATGTTTAAATTCCGGCGCTTTCATTATGGTTAAATTGCCGGATCAAAATTGGAATACATTTATGGGTTTCATGTTTAAATTCCGGCGCTTTCATTAGGCCGGCAAGAGATTTTATGAATATGGTTAAAGCCCGACACTTTTATTAGGTCGGCTGGAGATTTTATGGTAATTGGTAAGTCTCGACGCTTTCATTAGGTCGGATGGTTGTTTTATTACGCCTAGAGGGCGGTTATGAAGTTGTGTTGTGGAATGTTGTGGTTCTTGTGGCGGGAGAAGGCAACTCTGAACCGGAGGGCACTTCTCCCGTGGAAAGTTTATGTTGTGGAAAGTTGTGGTTCTTGTGGCGGGAGAAGGTAACTATGGATCGGAGGGCACTTCTCCCGTGGAAAGTTTGTGTTGTGGAAAGTTGTGGTTCTTGTGGCGGGAGAAGGTAACTCTGGACCGGAGGGCCACTTCTCCCGTGGAAAGTTTGTGTTGTGGATAGTTGTGGTTCTTGTGGCGGGAGAAGGTAACTCTGGACCGGAGGGCACTTCTCCCGCACAGAGTTAGTGATGAGAAGTTGTGATGGGAAGATGTGTTTTTGTGATGAGAAGTGGTTGTGGTGTTTGTGATAAGAAATAGTGTTGAGAAGTTGTGTTTTTGTAATGAGAAGTAGTGTTGAGAAGTGGTTGTGTTTTGAAAGTTGAGTAATTCTTGTGATATATGAMAAATAAAGTTGCGCGAYCTATTCTMATGGTTTTCTATGACTAAGTGGTTGTGGTGTTTGATTTACATGTTTTTCTTATGATCGCATAGATGGTTGTTCTTATGCGAGCTAATATGCTCGGAGTGCTGGTTAATTGTGTTGTTATGGGTTATGGTTTGATTGTTCTTAGGATCTTGCGATCCCATGGTGAGAAGTGTGACTGGTTGTGTTTTTCGTACGACCTATATTAGCTTAAAAGTTTATTTCGTATATGGTTGATGGCTTTTATATAATTTTTAAATGCATATTTGTACATATTGAAAGTTAACGAGCTGTGCAGATAGTAAAAATAAAATCGAAAAGTGTTTGCAGGAATGAAATGTTATTTATAGGCTGCGAGCATGAATGCACGTCTTTCAAACAGTTGTTTCAGAGGAAAGTTGTGTTTTTGTGGCGGGAGAAGGTAACTCCGGACTGGAGGGTATTTCTCCCGTATGGAGTTTTTATTGTGGAAGTTTGTGTTTTTATGGAGGGAGAAGGTAACCCTGAACCAGGTTGGACTTCTCTCGGTTATGGTGTTTACCCTTCGGGGCGAATGGTTTTGTGTTTTACCCTCTGAACCGGAGGTTGGTTTCATTACCCGTTGGGGCGAGCTGTGAGCATTTGGCCCTTCGGGGCGGATTGTGTATTTTTACCCTGTGGAGCGGTTGTTTTGTTACCCGTTGGGGCAGACTGTGTGCGTTATACCATTCGGGCGGATGGCTTTTTTCAATAACACTTGGCGAGTTATTTTCATGGTTTATATATGGTTAGAAGTTGTGGTTGTGTTATTTTATGTGTTTGGAAGTGGTATGACTTACATATCTTTTTCAAGATATTGTGTTCTGATATTATGGAGGGTTATGTCTGTGCGAGCTAATATGTTTTATATGCGAGCTGATTTTAGCTCCATCGGATTATTTATGATTCGTGGTGTGATTATTTTTCTCATGATCTTAGGAGGATGAGAAATATGATTGTGATTGGTTACGAATTCGTGCGACCTATGTGCAAATCAGGTTTATTTGACATTTACTTTTTGTGGATAACTTGGTTGGACTACTTGACTGTATTAACTTGGGGGACTACATAGGCGAGTTTTATTGAGTTGATGTGGCCTGGTTGTTTTGTTTTGCTTGCATTAATTAAACATGGGGGACTGAGTAGTTTTCAGTCACATGTTATTATTATATGGTTATAAGTAGATTGTGTGCGGTCTAACTGTTTTGTTCGAGCTTGGGGAACTGAATGGTTTTTCTGGGTCATGTGTGATTTGATGTGGTTTTTGCTTGATTCGGCATATATTTTATGAGTGTGTTATGGGCGAACACTTTTGTTAGGTTGATGATGGTTTATATGGAGTGGGCTGATGCTTTCATTTAGATTAGTGATGATTTGTGGGTGCAATGGTTTACTGGCCGACCTATTTTAGGTCGATGATGTCTTTATGGTTTTATGGGTTTTTGTGCCTTTATGGTTAACGCAATCTGGGGCCTTGATAGGCTATTATGGATTATGGTATGGGTTTTTGGCGAGCTAACGGAATTGTTATGGTTATAAGGTGATGTTTAAGTATTAATTGTGGTTTGTGGTATGGAATGATTTTTTAATCGACATGTTTTACGTCGAGTGAATGGCTTATGGATTTTTGACTTTTTAAAAGCATATGATTGTATTTTCTTATATTGTTGTGCTCAGTTATAACCTGAGGTCGTGGAGGGAAGACTTTATGGTTTTAGGTCGTCAAGTATGGAGTCTGGGGACTCGACTAGGGGACTCGCAGGTATGTCTTCTGTAAGGATGAGTGAGCTCAGCGGGCTGACCTTTTGGATGTCGCGGTTTAATATGGTAAAATATTATGGGATGATTGATGTTATAGCTTGGTATGCCGAGCTGATTTATTCTAAAGTATGGCTTGATAAAGTGGCGAGGTGATTTGTGCATGTTGTGTGCTCTATTTGTTGATGATTGCTCTTTTAACGTTCTATTTTACATGTCCTACCTAATTTCGTACCTCAATCAACTAGGACATGGGGGACTAGCTGATACGGACCAAAATGTTCGCAGGTGATATTGTTTGATATTTTAGAGTATTTGTGGAAGGCGACCTCATTTCCTAGAGAGGGTGTTCATCTGATAGATGAGCGAGCTGGATTATATCTTTTGAGGAGTGAGCGAGCTGGTTTGTGTGGAGTAGCGACCTGTAGTATGGGGATAAGTTCTCATATAGGGTCGTGATCTCCTATGGTTTGAGCTGTGTACTTGAACTCGGTTATGGGCTTTATGAATATTGAACTTGTGGGCTTAAAGTGAATGGCTTACGGGGTGGAATGTATGGAAAGAATAATGGCAATTAATTTAACGAGAGGTTTATTGTTTATGGGAACTTAGCATATTGAAAGAATCATAATTCTAAGTCAGTTCTGATATTTATGGAATTATGGTAGGAGAAGGTAACCCTTACTTGGGAAGGACTTCTCTTGTATTTATAAAAGGAGGTACATACTTCTCATTATTCACTAAGTCGATATTGCTCTATCGCATTACTGTTTTAAATGTGAAGAGAAGTGTTGAGTGTTGATTTCTCTTATTAACTTAAGCGTCGGAGGGCCTTAACGGGCTCGAAATTCGGCTCGTTTGAGACGCTGTTTTGCAGGACTAGCTAGGTAGCCAGGAGATTCGCAGAAGGCTTAGCAGGTCGCTGTGACATATTCGGTAGCAGCTTCAGGTCGTTGATCTCTATTTTGAGGTTAGTACCCCCTATATTTGGTAGCCCAACTTTTGGACTTATCAACATCAGTATTGACTTGTGGGCTCAAATTCATCTGTATTTGGTTTGTAGAATTTAAAAAATAAACAAAAGAAGTTTCTGGGTTTTGTGAGGGTTGTTGCATATATATAGTTTGGAATGGTTGGAGATAATTGATAGACATAGCAAAAAAAAGGAGGTAGTTTTCTTTTAAGTATAAAGATGGTTGTTCTTGGAAGGTGAAAATATTCTTGAAATTTGAAGAAAAGAAAAGTAAAAAATTAATTATGGTTTCCAAATGCATGTGGTTGTTTGTTGGATTACTTTTTTATCTTCATCGATGCTCAATTTCGTGTTCCTCAGTTTTATTAATTTACAACTTTCTCGGTCAATAATTGAATATTGTTCCAAATGCATGTTATTCATTGTTGGATTGATTGTTAGATTTATATTTATGTGTGTTTCTCTATTATACATTGTGATTGCAAGATTGTTATTAATTAATTATGATTTTAGATTTTAATGGAGATTCAGCTCAAGTGAATCTATGTTAAGAATTTATTTTTATATTATCAATTAATATTATTTATAAAATTGGGGAACACATCAGATGCCTATTTTGAATAAGTCTGGACATTTGCTCAGTTTTCTTTTGGTGATTACCACATATTCATGTGTACTTTGAAAAACGATTTGAGTTTTATTCTTAAATTTGTTGTTCTATAATTTTGATTTACTGAGCTAAAAATTTTACTTTTGATTGATTATGGTTTTCCTTATTTGGTGAACGCTTTTATTGTTCAAGTTTCACGGTCCGGCACTGGTGCTATAAGCCCCTTCCAACTGACTTACAAAGAGGTGCATATTGGTTTTGAGTTTTGTTTCCAATTGTGTGTTCGATTGATGAATTTGCTTTTAATCTCTCTTTTGAAAAAAAAGTAAAAAATTATAGATCGATGCAATGAGATGGGTTTTCTTAGGAAACTTGAGAAAAATGTTCCTATTTATTGCTTGGTTTATTTCTTAAGTTCTTTTTCCGATTGATTAAGAGAAATGGTATTTGTTTAGTATATTTTATCTATTGCTATGTGCAGTTCTTTTTCTCGAGAATGAAGAGAAAGTTTTTTTCAAGATTTTTTATATTATTGTGGGTTTTAAAGTGTGTTTCGGATGATATGGCTTTAACTTTTCAAAACAAATGGTGATTTTTGCTTAAATAAGAAATGGAATTTTTTTAAAAAAATTATCAGTTTTTTTTTTTTAACTGTGACTTGTTTTTGTTTTTGTTTTTGTTTTTGTTTTTGGTTTTTAGTTGTTGCATCTATTTGAAGGAAGATAAAACCTTAGATTTTTATGTGCTTTCACTTGGGCATGAGCCCGCAACCAAGTTTCTTGATGTACAGTTGGAATTGGATTCCGATGGGTATGTGATCACGAAGCATGGCACCACATTGACCAATGTCAAGGGAGTTTTTGCAGCCGGTGATGTGTAGGATAAGAGATACAGCAGGCTATTACTGCTGCTGGCACTGGATGTATGGCAGCTTTAGATGCAGAACATCACCTTCAAGAAATTGGTTCTCAAGAGGGTAAGAGTGAATGAGTATTGAAACTTATTGAAAGTAGATCTCATTGTTTGTTACAGACATGCCAAATTGGAGAAAAAGAAGGACAAAATTCAATCTTAATTCAGAGTGTAATGGCTAGAGAAGGAAAAAGATGTTTATGATGAATTGATATTTATCTACAAGTTGATTATTATTGGCTCTGAGTCAAAATTAAAAAAATATATATATTTATTGATACTTTGCTAAATTAAGCTTCATGTTTTCTGTCTGGAAGTGCTAGCCTTTTAGTTTATCTTCCTTCTATTTCTTTTGATGCTCTGCTTCAAAATATATACTATCCTTTTCATAATATTTCGTTATCCTGAGAATTTATAGCTCAATAATTTTCAGCGGAGTGTTTACGTGACATATGCCTTTTCCCCAGTTGGTGTGTGGAGTGTGGTGTTGTGATTTTGATGGATAGAAATTGTGTGTTTATATACTACATATTTTTGTTGTTGCATTTATTTTTTTGCAAAGTCAGACACGACACTCTGTTTTCATACATTTACCATTATATTAGTGGATTCTATGTTTAATAGAATTGGATGCATGCCCATTAGTTGGAGCAAAGGTCCTTCATTGTTGTTAGTTTTATTGGCACATGATGTAGGTTGACTACATGAAACTCATATTTACTGTTAAAGTCGTATACAAAACCCTTACGTCATTTTCCAATCACAGCAAAGAGAAGATATTTGAGGATTAAAATTTTTTAATGATTTAACCTTTAAAATTGGTGTACTAAATAAATGATTTTTTTTTAAAAAGCTATTTCAATTTTGATCCTAAATTATATGGAAATATTAATTTTTACTGAGATGTTTTATCATACATATATATTTAGAAAATATTGTGGGAAACTAATATTAATATTTCACTTTCTGAATTTATTAAAATTTATTTTGTTATGTATTTCTTAAATATGCCCGCGTAAAACGTGGGTATTCAAACTAGTTAGATTATAAGAATAGATGGACTCTGTATAAGAAAATCTTCATTTTCAATGTAATTATTTAATAGAGAAAGTCTTTATTTATACTTTCCTTCTTGCCTGTGAATTGTTAAAGGAATCTTTGACAATTAACTTCAATTAAGTGTAATCACATTTTTTTTTTTTATGTAAACTGATTAATAGAATGAGATCTTTTTGCATTAATTGAAATTTGTGATTGTTTATAATATTTTTGGAAATTTGATGATTTTAATTGATCCTACTTCATATATTATAATAAAATTGTGAAATCTATATATGGAAAACTCTTTTTTCATAGTAACTATTTCTAAGCTAATATATTTGTTAAAATCTGGGTTTCATGAGGTTAATGAATGATAGAGTAAATCAATTATAACAATAGAATAGGATAAGGAATGTTTGACAACGTAACTTCAATTACGTGCACTCCTTCATTTTTGTGCAATCCTTTATCAATTGTCATGATCTCAGATTTAATCATATCGCCATAGTTACAATGTTATGATTAAGGATTGAAATAGAATGTACAATTAATTGATAATTGATACTTTCTGTAAACATATAATGCTCCTTTATTATCATATTATGATTACAAAGAAATGATTCGTAATTAATGTCATTGATTTTAATTTAGTGGTGTCAATTGTTTTTATAATTTTCGTAATTAAAATGAATTTATTTGCTTAAATTGGCTATTTTTTTTGTCGTTAACTATGTTGTTTTCAAGTGACGACGATGCTAATTTTAGTTACAACTTTACGATGAAATAATATGAGATCACTATGTAAATATGATGTATTATGTAACCATATAACTATATTTTAGTTCTAACTTTTTTGATTGGATGACTAATAATTCATCCATTAAATTGTATGTTATTAAAGAAAAATTAACTCTTTATCTGAAGACTGTTTTGACCAAATATTAATTGATATGTGGGAATGTTAATTTATATGTGGAAAATTTCTTAAAAAACGTGTGTGATTTAAAATTAGCATAAGTACTTTTAATGGTGATTTTGGTTTATTTAATATTTTTTACTATGATTTTCAAGTGTTGTGATCTAATCTATTCATTTATTTATCTTTTAGTATTGAAATATTTTTATTTATTATTTATTTTTTACTTTGAAATTTTATTTTTCTTTATTGATTCTGAAATTCCTCTTAAACCTCAATATAAATAAGATTTTAATATTACTTTATTTTTTAATGATCTAATTACTGTAAGTCCAAAGTCTCAGCTATAAATAGTGAGTAATGTAAATAACCAAAGTCGCATCAATTATTTTGATTTTAACACTTACTCTCGAATCATTTCACGTTGATCTTAAAAGTCATTTTAACATTTGGTTTAAGATTTGTATGTAAAAGAAAAGACATATTTGCGATAGAGAACTAAAATACAAATTACTTTTAATTTCTATAATTTTATTATTTCAAACATTAGTTTATAATTTTTCAAGGAAAATAAATAAATTATCAAATTATAATATTATTAAGAAATCACTTCTGATAGAAATAAATAAACTGTTGTATTATAATATTAGAAATAGGGGAATTTCGATTAACAATATATACTTTTGTTAGGTCCAATAATTTGATATTTGAGCATATATCTAATCATGTATTACTTATTTCGCAGAAAATTATAATTTTTGAAAAGTTTATTATTGAAATCATATATAAAAATATGTTGCGTTCAACAACAATTTCTTATTTATTAGATGTCGTAAAGAGGATGATGTATAATTCATAATTATTTATCTTTATATTTTTTATCATTTGATGAAATTTAAAAAATTCTTATATATATATATATATATATATATATATATATATATATATATATATATATATATATATATATATATATATATATATTTTAAAAAAATATATACATTTTGTGTTTTGCACGAGCAAGACAATAAATTTCACAACTTATATTGAAATTTCCTAATATAGTAGTTCAAAATAATATGACTATAAATAAAAGTCAGAGATTCTCTTTTATTTATTTAAAAATATTATTAAGGATGACAACACTACATATAGGTATAAAAAAAACTATCGTACTTAATAAGTATTTATAGTATTTAATATTTGTGTACGATATAATATTCATAGAATATATATTACATATTGTATCTGATAAACAAACATATTTTTCTTTCTATTTAATTATTTTCATTATATACCTACTTCACAGAATTAGGTAATATATTTATCTCTAAATAGTTAACATGGACGTGGTTTCTGTAATTATTAATTTACTTTCAACCAAGATTTAGCTAATCCATTTGTGTTGGATAGTTTTTTGAGAAGATAGAAAGATTTATAGCGATAATGAAGGTGACGGTGGAGTAAAGAAGATGATGAAGAAGCTGTCAACCATTTTAAATAGCCTACAGTGCTAATATGGTGAACAGTACAACATAATGAATTGATTAAATTGATTACCCGTGGTTTGATTTTTAAAATCATATATTTGAAGTCTTTATCATATGTGAGTATTGTAGGTGGATTGTGTAAGATATTTTTATTTCATTATGTTGCAATGTCGATCAAGAGAGTAAAGAGGCGAAAATGCTTGAAATTCTTTTTATGATTCACAAGTTCAATTTCCATGTGTGCATATTTATAGTTAATATTTTACACATCTTATATTTAAATCAAATATTTTTTTTTCGTTATATTAATAATTGACTTTGTGAAGTTAATGATTTTTTCATATATATATTATATTTTTATATTTTTTTTCGTTATGCCCGCGTAAAACACGGGCATTCAAACTAGTGAAAATCAAAGGGTCAATTCCCATAGAGACCATTAGTGAAATGTTTTTTTTTCCCAAATAGATCATTGAAATCTCAACTTCCCATTTAATCCAAAAATTATATAAGAGTACTACTACATTACCCTTTATAACTATTTTATTTTGTTTTTCGAAAATTCAGAACTACCCTTGTAAAATTCAAAACTACTTATGCACATTCAGAAATACTCGTGTAAATTCAGAACTACTCGTATAAATTCAAAACTACTCATGTATATTGACGAACTACTCATGCAAAAACTACTCGTGTAAATTCAGAACTACTCGTGTAAATTTCAGAACTATTCTTCAAAAATTCAGAACTACTCGTGTAAATTTTGGAAAATTACACACTATTTCGCATAGTTTTTGGGAAAGTACATAATACTTCGCATAATTTTTTGATAAATTAGGTACTACTTTGCATAAATTGCGTACTACTTCACAAATTTTTTGAGAATTACAAACTACCTTGCATAAATTGCATACTACTTCACAAGATTCTTGAAAAATTACAAACTACTTTCCAAGACTTTTGAAAAATTACATACTAGTGACTATACTAGGTCACTAAGAATTTTTTTTGAAAATTACAAACTACTTTCTACCATTTCTTCTTCGCCTGCTCCAATCACTAATAGTAGCAGTACAAATATGTTTCTCAAACAAGTCAACAAAAATTCACTCAAAATCACTAAGCCCATTCGAAAACCTATTCCCCTTCTCAATCCCACCATCGCCACTTCTTCGCCTACAATCCCTGTTATCGACCCGAACCCGCACAATCCGGGTCAAGGCCCACACCAATCTCAGCAGCCGCCGGTCTACAACATCAACAATAATGACTTCCTCGCGCCGATTGGTGCGCTCTGCACGACGAGTTTGGTCAGCTCGCCGCCCGCCCTTCTCGCCACTGCAGCCGGCGGAGTCTCCGGTCTCAGCCTCACGGCCAAGCTGTCTCGGGTA
>BMAC01000127.1:912334-951768 GCA_014905375.1 Phtheirospermum japonicum | reverse complement strand
GACTGAGGCGAATTTGGGGGTTTTGGAAAAGGAGAAAAAAAAGGGCCTTTTTAATTGTAGGGTAGATTTGTCAATCTCATATATAAACAGGATTATATGGGATGTATATGTCTTATATGGGAATAAAAAACTTTGTTGGATTATATAGGAATTGGGTTTTATGTTATAGAATTATATGAGAATTTTCCCAAAATTAAATTGTGTAAGTAAAGTTATTTGTTGAGAGTTTTATTCTTGGCAATATTTCCTTTTTTTAGTTGTTTGCCTTTCTTGGGCTCAAAATATATTAGGGAGCTAGATTTAGGACTTTATTTGTTATCTAGATTGTATTTAAGATTTGTTTTTACTTGTTTACCAAGTTTAGGACTCTAGAACTTGTTTATTTAAGACAAGAGTAGGACAAGACTTGGAGCAACTTTTGGACGGCTTTTTGAGCAAGAACGCAGCAAGCAAAGACGTAAATCAAAGAAAGAAGAACACAAGCAGTAGAGTAATTGAAGCCATCCAAGCTACTTAGATCTTTGAAGTTGCGTGACCAACTGAGAAGATCGTCCTTCAAGGCGACAAGTATTTTAGTATCATAGTGTTTGGTATTTTAGTTTTCATATATTACTTTATATTTGTATTTGATCTTGAATAATTTGAAAGTAATATAGTTTTCGGGTTTGAATACCTAAGTTCATAAGCATGTTTGCTCTAGATGAAATTTAAATTGCTTCGTTCTTTCATATTATTATTTCGCTGCATAGTTTTATATAACCAGTTTGATGTTACTATTGGTGTTTTAACACCAATCCTAACATTTGTCTTTATTTCGTTATTTACAAACTGTGAAACTGTTTGATGTTACTTACGGTGTTGTAATACTGAACTTAACATTATTATACTGAGACTTATTTAAAAACCATAGGTTCTACAAAACTACATTATTTGTAACGGTGCTTCACCAAACAAAGATTTTTTAAGTTGTCTCCGCCTATTAATCTCAAGCATCAACAATAAATAAGTGCATTAAAAAGAAAGGGCCAGTGATGAAGACTCCCTAAATTCAGGCAGTTGCCCTCTCTAATGTGGCACACTCCAAAATTTGGAGCCTCAACTCAAATTGTGTCTTCAACAACATTTTCCACATTTTTCAGTCACTCTATGTTTTTCTATTTCAATTTAGTAGTTTTTTTTTTTTTAAGTAGAATGTGCCTAGACACGTATATTTTGAGGAATTAAATGTATGAATTATATATTAATTTGTATTTTTAATTATTTTTGGATACTAAATTTAAAACTAAATAAAATACTTAATTAATAGAATATTATATTATCTTATACTACAATTTATTTAGCATCAAGTCAAATATCATAAATATGAAAATATAGATTTAGAATCTTGGCCATCAAATCGCATCATTAAATCAAGATATTATGATTCAAAATTTTCGTACCTACTTTTTAAATATAAGTTTGTCAAAACTTCAAAGTTCACTCGCAAGAGTTCGCTTGTAGGTTAGTAAGTTTAAACCGAATCGAATCTCGAGGAACTGACAATCGAAATTTAGATGTTCGTATAGTCACAATGTCACACAAGAACAAGTATTTATGAGGTGTTTGATTTTATAAACTACGAATTAAAAGGCAAGAACAATTATTGAAAACTAATTAATCTATACCAATTAAGAAAACAGAATTAAAAAGCTAAATATACTAAGAACTATGAACTAGGATTTTAGAAATAGAAAATCAATTAAAGATCATGAGCAAAATTACTACTAAGATTAGCAAACATAAATAAATGAAAAGAAATTGAAAGGAAAAGGATTACGATCTATATTATCAACTAAATCCAAAGTACTTTAAGCAACAAATAGTTCAAGATCTAAAAAAAGAAAGAACAAAATATCTTAAATAAACAATTAACTAAGAACTAATCTAGGAAACAATAAAGAGTTTAGAGTACTTATTAAGATCTAGAAAGCAGTAAATTTGCAGCGAATCCGGAGAAAGAATGGCGATCTCAATCGAAGATAAATCACAAATCGAAGGAGTGGAGCTTAAAAACTTATGATCTTCAATCTTCAATCTTGATCTTGAATCTATGTGATGGAGGAAAGAGTTTAACTCTCTCTGTGTGTCTTAGAACCCTAGAAATGTCCAGAACTTATTTTTGTTGAAGTATGGAAGGATATATATAAGTTCCCAAAAATCAAAATAAGAATTTCCTTCCAAAAATAGCGTTTTTGAGTTGGCGTGAATGGGCATTGATCGACGGGTGGATCGACCAAGACAACAGAGAGTTCATCGGCCAAGTACGTCGATCTATTGGGCGTTGAGGATTGCAACAGAGAGTTTATTGATGGGTCGTCGATAAGGTGGTCGAACGATGCTGGAAGCTCATAGGAGTCGACGCCGGCATCAATCGACGGTTGCTTCCTACGCTACTTTTTTGCCGATTCGCTCGTTATTGTCTCTAGGATCTCGCAATGGTTTGCAAGCTTCATCTTTTAAATCCTGAGCTTCCTCGGCTACTTAGCTGTATGGGGATAAATAAAGAATAATCACCCAATTGCAACAATTATGATCAAAACACGGTAAAATAAGCCGGAAATACATAAGTATGAAAATATGCTCAATCTATCCAGCCTATACCAAAATTAATCACAAATCTAACTAAAATACTACCTAAGTATAGATAGAAATCAAGACAAATGCATACAAATCAACTAACCCACGCTTTATTGGTTTGTTCGTCCTCGAACAAATGGTAATTTTAAAGAATTACCAGTATAAAAATAAGCTCAAGCAAAGAGTCGTGTCGTGCTACATATATAATTTTGAAAGTATAGACAATTGCAACGCAAACTCAAACGCTAGACCCTTATTACATTGTCGTTCCCAAAGTAAAATCATGCATCCTCACAAAGGGTAATATATATGTGTACGCTCAAAAGCACTCAAGTATTCTTTTTCATGGGGACGTGCATACGCTCAAATCATCAAAATACATGCACAATAAGCACTGAAAATTAAAAACTTCTCCATCGCATAATGAGTGTGTAACTAACAAAGAATCAGAAAAGGTCTTTACGGGTTATAATGTCGGCTCTTTGGACGAGTATAGAATATATAAGTCGTGTGGCTAACTCACGATCTAACGCGATCAATAACTCACCAAACTATTCTAATCACGAAGTAATGTGCTTTACCTCATTCAAACGAAACCACACTTAACTCTCATAACATAGCCTTATACTTAGGCTATTTCTCAACTCGAAACCCAAAACCGACTTCTGAACAAACCACTTAAACAATTTAGAAGTTTATGATGCGCTTTTACTTTCAAACTCAACTCTAGCCTCTTAAACATTTTGCGTCATAAGAGAATCAGCAATACTAAACACAAGCCTTTATAAGCATAGAAAACAACTCAACAAGATTCATCATCCTCTTTATTCATTTCTTTCTTTCTCATTTTTTTTATTTTTCATTCTTTTCTCTTTTTTTTTTTTGGAAGGATGATGATCCTTAATTCCAAAACAAAAATAACCAATAAAAACAACTAACTCTTACCCCACGCTATTAATGATGTAAGAGTTAACTCATAAACACTCATGGTTATAGGAAATGGATATTTGGCTATGAGGGGCTTATTCGGAATTTATAGTGGCTAATATATCTGGATATGGTCGGGACAAGGGTAATTTCTGTGCCAAATCTTCATATTCAAAGCTAACTACACACTGCGATTTCAAAGAGATCTCAAAACAGAACCTACTCAAGTACATGCAAAGATGATAAACACTTAGGCTACTCACAGGATTTTGCATGAAGATATTTTGAATTGACGCTGCTTTTAAGGTTTTGCGAAATCATTTGCGTCCAAGTACCATTTTAAAATATATATAAATAATAATTTTGAAAAATTTATGCACTTATACACGCTCAGAGACAAGAACCTCAAATCATACATAGTCAACTTTGACAGGATAAACTAAACAAACACAAATAAGCGCAGAAATAGCAGTCAATCACGTTCAAATACTAGCTATTAAAAAACCACGAATTTAAATTGAACAATTATAAAATACAAGTCACTGCTCGACTACCCTCCCCCTCTCTAAAAGTTTGGCAATCTCCACCATAAGTACATATAAAAATCAAATAAAAAGAGGAAAGGAGTAAGAAAAACGTCCATGAAGACTAAATAATCGAGCTGTTCTAAGTAGAATTGTACAATCATCCAATCGCCTCTATTCGCGTGATTTTGATTGTCCTGATTAACAAACTACGAAAATAAACAAACAAACAAACAAAACACATAACAAATACTAATATTTTTAGATTTTCTTGATTTTTTTATTTTTTTAATTAATTAATTAGAGGGGAAATAGAATGTACGAGCACAAGATAATAAAAACAAATACAAAAATAAAAATCTAAAATAATTAAAATAAACAATCCCCAAGTCAAAATAAAAAAAGAAATAAAAATAACTAACTAGAAACGAGCTACACTAAACATCAAAAGTATTCACGAAACTAGAGCTCAAGGGTGATTTAGGTTCATAAAGTAAATCATTAAGTCTCTCGACCTCTAGAGTAAGCTTATTAATCCTCTTATTTGCTTTCGACAAATATCCCTCCAACTTGTCAATATTAAAAATATGCGTCGCTTCATTAAGCATAAGCTCGTGGTTCTCCGATGTTAAATCTCGAAGCATCGCTCTAGCCTCAACTATGAAGCGCATCCAATGCCTCTTCATGTTCTTCTCTTCTCACCATTCCACGCTCCATATTTGTCTACAAGGCTTAAGGCAGAACTTGGTGTTTGGGAAACGATCAAAGCATGTAAGGGCTTGAAGATTTAATGAAGAATTAAGGGCTGGAGAAAAAGGAGTCATAGATTCTACTAATCTAAAGAAGGTAGGATTCCTTAATTAAAATATACATAATCAAAACATAACTCATTGAAGGAAAAAGGTCAAGACTCCTTAATTAAACCAAAACTTACCTTAGAAAAATTTACCTTCTCAAAACTTACCTTATCAAGGTGGGTATCCAATAATCCCATCCAAAATCCTCTCCCAAAATCTGTTGCACTTACCGATTAAAGTAGAGAGGGTTCCACGGTCGATGGGCAGACCGACGGTTGCAACAGAGAGTTCTTTGATGGGTCGTCGATTGTCCTGTCGATCGACGATGACAGCAATGTGGCATCAATCCCGCATCGACGTTAGTCGTTGATCAATGGTAACTTCCCTGCGCATCATTTTTCGCTTGATTGGTCAACGTTCTTCAAAGAGAACTCCTCCAACTGTTCTAAAAACAAACTAAAACAAAGCAAAACACAAAAACAAAGAAAATTGAGAGAGAAGAATATACAGAAATCGCAAAAGGATACGAAAAGGATTGGGCTGCCTCCCAAGAAGCGCATCTTTTAATGTCGCTTGCTCAATGAGACTTCTAGCAATCAATCTTCTCCCTAAGGTGGATCCACTAACTCCACCAATTCATGATCTTGATTCATCAACATCCCATCATGGTAAAGCTTAACTCTTTGCCCGTTGACTTGAAAAGTCGAATCCTTACTCTCATCGTACAAAGTAACCGTTCAAAACTCATTTATCTCTATAATCAAAAATGGTCCACTCAACCTTGACTTGAGCTTACCTGGAAATGACTTAAGTCTAGAATTACAAAGCAGAGCCAATTTACCAACCTCTAGCTGCTTGTCAACAATTCTCTTGTCGTGAAACTCTTTGATCTTCTTCTTCTGCATCCACGCGCTATCATATGAGTTCGCTCGCAAGAGTACGGGTTCGCTTATAGGTTGGTAAGTTTAAACCGAATCGAATCTCGAGGAACTGACAATCGGAGTTTTAGATGTTTGTATAGTCACAATGTCACACAAGAACAAGTATTTATGAGGTGTTTGATTTTATAAACTACGAATTGAAAAGCAAGAACAATTATTGAAAACTAATTAATCTATACCAATTAAGAAAACAGAATTAAAAAGCTAAATATACTAAGAACTATGAACTAGGGTTTTAGAAATAGAAGAGCAACTAAAGATCATGAGCAAAATTACTGCTAAGATTTCCAAACATAAATAAACGAAAAGAAGTTGAAAGGAAAAGGATGACGATCTATATTATCAACTAAATCCAAAGTACTTTAAGCAACAAATAGTTCAAGATCTAAAAAAAGAAAGAACAAAATATCTAAAATAAACAATTAACTAAGAACTAATCTAGGAAGCAATAAAGAGTTTAGAATACTTATTAAGATCTAGAAAGCAGTAAATTTGCAGCGAATCCGGAGAAATAATGGCGATTCCAATCGAAGATAAATCATAAATCGAAGGAGTGGAGCTTAAAGACTTGTGATCTTCAATCTTTAATCTTGATCTTGAGTCTATGTGATGGAGGAAAAAATTTAACTCTCTCTGTGTCTTAGAACCCTAGGAGTGTCCATAACTGATTTTTGTTGAAGTATGGAAGGATATATATAAGTTCCCAAAAATCAGAATAAGAATTTCCTTAGCGTTTCTGAGTCAGCATCGATGGGCATCGATCGACAGGTGGATCGACCAAGACTACATAGAGTTCGTCAGCCAAGTACGTTGACCAACAGGGCAACGATGATTGCTTCCTGATTCATTCATTCTCGTCTCTCGGTTCTTGCAACAGTTTGCAAGCTTCACCTTTTAAGTCCTGAGCTTCCTCGGCTACTTAGATGTATGGGGAAATACAAAGAAAAATCACCCAATTGCAATATTTACGATCAAAACATGGTAGAATAAGACGAGAATACATAAATATAAAAATATGCTCAATTTATCCAACCTATACCAAAATTAATCACAAATCTAACTAAAATACTACCTAAGTATAGATAAAAATCAAGACAAACGCATACGAATCATATTACAGTAAATATTCTCATCTTACACCAATAAATATTGGACATTCATCATAATTAAATCACAAGTTGAAGAGAAAAGTTTCAAGTACTCTACTCATCTTGTCAAGTTCAAGGCCGCGGGTTCAGATTGAAGCAAAATCCAAGACTCTCTCGATCGTGGGTTCAAGTCATTTTAATAAAGTTTAATTCAATAGTAATACATTCAACATTCAGATTAACGTTATTGGAGGTATATCCATCTTGAAGAAAGATCGAAGAATCATATCCACCAAGAAGCTCCAACTCAAATTCATGTCGTAACGTTTAATTCAAGAATAAGTCATTTGATACTCGAGTTTAACGTTAATGAAATTCAAAACCAAGATCGGAGGAGATCAAACCAGAGATTTCGCCTCCAAAATTTCAAAATCCCAAAAAGAAAAGAAAATAACTCAGAATATTGATTTGATTCAAATAAATCAAAGTTATATAAACTTCTATATTTCTCACACAAATTCTTTGTTATACTATTTCACGCAATATAGTGTGGATCAATTGAAATCAAATATGCTATTGCAAAATGGTATTCAACAAATGGTGGTGGCAAATGAGCGAAAATTATTGGGTACACCCGAGTGTACGTTGTACCATACACCCGAATGAAAGGAACATGTTCAATATGATAAATGTACATCCCGTCAATATAAACTTTTATAATTGTTGTCATAAATTTTTATTTTTATTGTGATATGAACATGTACAAAAATATTAATATTCGTTGTTATAAAGATGTTCATCTTTGTTCTGATAAATATTAGTTTTCATTGTGATAAAACTCTATCTACTTTATTATAAATATCAATTTTCATTTCATAAATATTTATATATCTTAATCATTTCTAATATGATAAATATTAATCTCAATGTGATAAATGTACAGTTTTTAATAATATAGATGAACACATAATAAGAAATACTCAATCGAAAAATATATATCTTCGTTTTACTAAATATTCATTTTTAAGTGTGCGGTATATCATACATCTGATGTACCTAATAATGACTGACAAATGAGTTTAAGAGCAAATATTGGCTTGGGCCTAGCCGAAATTCTCGAGTCAATATTTCCTTGGTCTAATCTGGCTCATACTTTGATGGAAAAGGTGCAAAAATACCTCTAATATTTGAGTGTGGTACATATATTTTCCTAAAGTATTTTGGGGGCAAATAAAAACAAAAGTCATGTTTTATTAAGACTTAGGACTTTATATTAACTAAAGTCTTTTTTTTCTAACCTTCAAATAAAGTTTTATTTTATTTATTTTTTTAATTAAAAACATAATAGAAATAAACGTGTCGCAAGATCTTTGTTTTATTTTATTAATTTTTAATTAAAAGTAAAAAAATAACAAAAATAAGAATATTGCAAATATCTAACTTTTGCTTGATAGCTTCTCACTATTCTTGCTTCTCAATAACTCATCTTTCTCCTCGAAACATTTTGATCATTATTCAATAGCCTTCCATCTCGATTTCTCAGATGCTTTGATTAGTCTTTTACGCAAAAAATAAATATTTACTATTAACCATTAACTACAAAAAAAAAAATTAAAAATTAAAGAATTGACCGAGTTAGATTCAATTTAAAGAATTGATTAAGTGAGTCAAATTTGTTGATATATTTATAGAGGTGAGATTAATCTTCGTATGTGCAATTTAATGCTTTGTTTTCTTATAGTTGGATTGGAATATGTTGTTTTAAAAATCTATACTTTTCCAACAAGAATTAATCAATTAATTGTAATTTTAGTTTAGTGTTTCATTTTTTTGGGATTTCTTTTAATTTTTTATTTAGAGGGTTATAAATCTTAATAAAACATGGATTTTATATTTATTTTTCCCGAGAAAATACTTAAGGTCATATATGCACCTACACTCAAGCATTACCCAAGCATTATGGTCATTTTTGTTCCTTTTTCCTACGTTAAAATATAAGGTTGAGTTGAGGCCTTTGCATAACGTAAGTGATATTTAAAGAACAATGATGACAAAAACCAAACCCATTGTCTAAATTACTTGATGTAAAAAAGCAGATTGAATCATAAAAGTAAGTCTAATGAAGATTATATAATTGTCTCATTCAGGACCAAAATTAGTTATATTATTCACTGGGTAATTACCAGCTAACAACTTTGACAAGAATTTTCATATAACAATCGATGATTTGGTCTCGAGTAGCCCCTTTCCCACCGGGTTGATTCATTTCAACTAGAAACTGCTGAAAACTCATCACAAGATAAGCCGTCTCAAACCTATTAAGTACCGAGAGGCTACACAATTTCGGTTCCCCACGGTTCTTGATACAACACAGGGCGGCGGCGCATTGGGATCGCCAATTAGAAATTTCGAATTGGCCAGAATTGAAAATTGTAGTTGGAAATTGATACTTGAGGTAGCATCGACATCGTATGGAGAAGGGTGGAGCACGTTCAATTTGGCCGGAGCGGTGCCGACCGAAAATTCACCCTTTTTTCCAAAAAGGGGATCGCAGACGTCAGGGTTTGAATTAGCCAAAATTTGAGTCTGGTTCAATTTAGAAAATGGTAAAACATGTTCTCATTTTATGAGACCGGTCTCATAGTAGACCTACTCATATATATATTCTACAATAGAATATATCATACAAAGATTAGATATTATACTAATTGTCACTTAATTCATATTAGATTATTTTGCACTAAGTTTAGGGGTTTTGGTTAAATATCGGTTAGTGTTATCAAATAAGTTAACATTAGAATTGTAAAATATTAAACTAAAAGGTTTAAAGACAGCTACGTTGAAGTTAAATAAATATTAAAGAATTTTAATACAGCTACGGTTGAAGTTAAATAAATATTAAAGAATTTTAATGTAATGCGCTAAATGAGGGTTTGATTGCTTAGCAGTTCATAACTGAGTTTAAATTAATATTTGATAAACCAGTCGATGAAATGTTCATTTAAAAATATATAAATTATAATAAAAAACTAGAATAAATCAATATATTTATAATAATAAATAAAGACTTTTTAAAATAATTTTAATATATATATATATGGAATTTATAAGAAAAAAATTATAATAATATAATAAAAAATTTCCTTATATCTAAAAGTAATAATTATGTAAAATTATAAAATAATATGTTTGTTCAAAGTATTTGTAACAATAGAAAATGATAAAAAAAAATTATTTACATTCATTTAGAAGCTTATTAGAAAGAAAAAAAACTAGGGTGATGCTTGGTTGAGCAATTTGGAGGAGTCGATAGCTTATTCACCCTTGATCAGCTTCTTTATAACACATGCAAAAAGTTTTTAATCAGCTCCTGGTAGTTTGATTAGGCCTAACAAGGGCAGTTTCTGAAAAGTTGCAATTCGAAACTTTTATCTAATCAACTGATAGATGATTGTAGAAATTATCCTATATTTATCATTCTCCTTAATAAATTATTTGTTTATATACTAACATATTATTTTATAGTTGTACATAAATATTGTTTTTACACGTAATGAAATATTTATTTATCAAAGTAATTATTTTGGCATCATTGTTTATATTTTTTTAGAAGTTTTTATGTATTATTATAAATTGATAAATATTATGTTTATATACTTAACATATTATTGTATAGCTCTACATAAAACTTTTTTTTATACATAAGAAAGTTTTTTCGTATCAATATAATTATTTTGTAATCATTTTTTAAATATTTTTTTCTTAGTTTTTCAAATATTTTTTAATAAGCCTTTATTTATTATTCTAATTTGTTTATTATTTTTATGTATACTATTCTTTTATATATCTCTCAATAATGTCTATATTGGTAAATTAACCTTCAATCGTCTAATTCGCAAAGCAGTAATTTGCAATCAGCAGCAAACTATCAGAAATCAGCTATCAGCTCTTCAAATCAGTTTAACCAGGTACGTTTTGTATCTTTTTCTAACAGCATCTTATTAGCCCCATAAGTTATTAGAAGCTTATTTAGAGTACTCGCCAAACAGTCTAAAGAAAATTATTGAGAAAGAATAAGTTATACGCTCCTCCATGAAGATGAACCAAGTAAGCCATTCAACCAAACCAAATAAGCACAATCACTTTTAAACTTAAAAAGGTCTGCTTGGTTGAGCTTTTTGGAGGAACTTATAACTTATTCCCTCTCAATAAGCCCATCTGGGTTGTTTGGTAAGAACTCTCAACTCATGATAGATTCTCTCTCTCTCTCTCTCTCTCTCTCTCTCTCTCTCTCTCTAATATATATATATATATATATATATATATATATATATATATATATATATATATATATATAGCGAACTAGTACTTTTATTATATACCATGAGTGCTTTTATTATACAATCACAGTGTTTTATTATTATTTTTAGTTATATACACCAGTAGTGCTTTTATTATACAATCATAATTCTTTTAAATAAATAAGAAAATACACAAAAAACTTGATCTATCCATTTAATTAGATCTAAGGCCCATAATTGACCCTAGGTTCACATATATGAACATGGTTCTCATTTGAACCTAATCATATATATATATATATAGCATTTCTAAATATACTTTCCATGATTTTCCCACTCATTTCATTTACTATTTATAGTTTTGACTATTTATTATTTATATAATTATTTATGTAAATATAATTTTGGTTGACTTTATTTTTTGATGATAATTTCTATATCTAATGGGGAAATGATTTATGCATATATTGATCATGTATGATGAATCATTACCTCATATTAACTAAATTATGTGATTAATGAATTGTTTCTTTATTGAAAATAGACAAATTACCATATGTATTTGAACATTAACATTTCAATCAAAAATTAATACGATATTTTCCATGTTATCTTTGAATTATTACCTTTTGATAATTACTGCATATTAATTGCAACAGTTTATAATTAATAATAAAACTATTCTACTTAAAATTTATTATAATATTTCAAATAATTCTTCTACCACTTTTATTTTACCATAGTATTTAATCAAAAAAAGTATATGTATGTATTAATTTGGTTGAAATGTAGTTGATTTGTTTTAAAATATAATTTTCAATTAGATTTTCAAAACTTCATTGAATAGCTTATGATAGTAACATGAGCAATTAATGGTTTATTGATAGTTTTTAATTAAAATTGTTTTTTTTTTTGGTAAGTAAATTAAACAAATGTAGTAATTATAAATTATATTCACCCAATTATAAAATATATTTATAAAGCTTGACTTACTATATAGATATAAATATAAATTTATTTATTAATTTAATAACTATGACATAGATTACAAAGGCTACCCCTATGTATCATATCGATTGCTCCCATAATAAGTAATGAGAAAAATATGGCCTACATTACATGTCCAATTCTAATGAAACTTTGATTTTTAAAATCACTTTTTCAGCAACAACAATAATAATCATCATCATCATCATCTTCCCACCATAGTGCATTCTATTTGTAGTGACTTATTTAATACTCCCTTTGTTTTTTTTATTAAATGTCGTTTTAAAATTTATGTCTACAATTAAGAAACATGTATATTTGACTAATACATCCTTAATCAATTAATAATATTCCTAATTAAACTCTCTTACCTCTTTACCAATAATTATCTTATTACCATAAATTTATTTTATTTCTTTAAATGAGTAGGAATAATGTTGGAAATGGGTAAAAAGTTCTAAAACAATAATTAATTTGAAACAAGATTTAACTTCTAAAACGACACTAAATATGAATCGGATGGAGTATTTACTAATTATTTAATGTTTCCAATTAAATTTACTTTACTTACCAAATAAGTTTATAATGCATTAAATGAATTAAATATTATACTTTTTAACATTTCAAATCTTTTATTCTAATTAATTTTATTGTAAGATTTGATTTTATCTTATTTGTAGACAAACAATTCATGCACGTCAAATAATTAAGATATTATTTGTATTAATGTTAATATTTAAATTAAATAATCTTTATCATAATGGTAGAATATGGTGATGGATGAAGAAACATTGTTTTTATACTATGTAAATAATTTAGTCACTTTTTTCTTCAAATATTCGTGAAAAAACATGTTTATAATTCTTAATAATGGTAATCTTTCGTTTATTATTAAAATTTTAAAGTAGATGAAATGCATCATTGGGATCGGCTAATGTTGCTTCATACTAGTTTTAAATTCTTTGTTGATTCTTTATATGTTGATCATATTCTTATAGAATTATATTTTATCTCTAAATCAGTTCGAGGTATTTAATTAGGGTTTTTATCGAAAACAAAATAATAAGTAAAATGAAAAAACATAATTTAAAGAAAAAAAATAGAAGTAGAAACAAAAGTTGGCTTGATCCTTTTTTTCATTTTGCATTCATCAAAATTATTCGAAATTCTTATTTTGTAAAATTAAATAGGTTATGTGATTTTATTTTTCCATTTGATTGGTGAAAATAATTTATTTTAATTTGTATATTTCTTGAAATTACTCATAAAAAGAATATTGATTAGATAAGTGGGTCTTTTTTAACTCACTTAGGTCAAACACTGTTTTGCCCTTGCAAAATGGTTTGTTTGAGACTTAGACAGGGTTTAGTTTTAGATCGATCRATCGGTTTGGTCCGAGTCAAAAAGCAATATTATATAGAAAATGTGAATCATTTGATAAACTCAAATATAAAAAAATACATAAAAAAACTATCCTAAGACATATTATTAAGTAAAATAAAAAACTATTTAAATCAAATAAATAAATGTGATATAAAATCTAAATCATTAAATCACACCTTTAAAATCTTAAATTTTTAATCACTTATCTTCAAAGAATTTTTTTTTTTAACATTAACATAACTTTGGGGACTACATTACATGATATCCAAATTTTATATATTTTTTAAATAATTAAAAGGTGATTGCTTGATATGACGCAATATTTTGGAACTATGATTTAATTGATCTAAATTGAATCGCATGCCGATAATTATTAAAAGGTGTTTGTATAAACTTATAAGCTTTTCGAAATATTTTATAAGATATTTAAGAGCTTAAAACTCTTTAAATTTGTTACGTAGACTTTAAAAAGAACTTATAAGATACAAAAGTAAGCTTTTTTAGATCTTATAAGCTCCTGAAGGTAAGTATCTACATCCCACCTTATTTTTAGCATTTTATAAATTTCTTTTATTTTGCTTATTATATAAGGTTTAACAACTTATTTTTAAAATAAGATCTAATAGTTTATTAGTTCTCGAAACATCATTAAGATGTAACATCTAATAAAATTTTTATGTATAATCTTACCCAAACACTCTCTAATTGGTGGTGTAGTTTTAAAATATTTAGAAAGTTCAATGTATATTAGTTTTTAAATGTGTATTTCTTTATTCAAATATATAACCAAATTTTTGGTTTCTTATTTTTTAAAATTACAAATCAATTTGTTTGTTTTTTCTTAATTATATAACCAATTTTGATTATGTGCATTTGGTTTCTTTAGAGTATACACGAGTTGAAGTATCTTTTCACATTTTATACATTTTAATATAAGAGATCGGTTATAAGATATTCATGATCAATTTTGAATAGAAAGATTATTAACTAGAAGATGCATATATTTTTCTTAATTAAAAAGGTTTTATAATCTATTCATCATGTAAGAAATATTAGAAATTTAATATTGTGCTAAAAGTGAATAATGTTGTTATTTCGCGAGTGTCTTATGAGAAGAGTTTGGAAATATTAGTATATGATGATAATCGGTTAAAAGATAATTAAAAATTTAATTAGTCCAAAACAAATATTCCATAATTTATATATATGAAGTTATTTTTCACACTTAATCTAAAAAGAAAATAAAAATTCTCTTAACCCGTTTCCTAGGTGACTCTAAGTGAAAACCTAATCTCATATTCCTAGGTGACTTTAACTGAAAATCTAATCTCATATCGAAAGATTGAAAAATCTCTTCCCAACATGTCCCATATGTGATTTGAGTGAACCCTCTTGCCATCATAGCTAACTCATTTTGTTAAATTTGTAGTGATTTATCTTAACAATAATGCAATATCATAACTCTTATATACATTTAATTCACATGGTGCATCGCAATTCCTTTCGTGCATCGCACATGTTACAACGGTAGTTTACCTAATAAGCTCTTGTTAGTAAAAAACTACAAATTATAGGCTTTTCTAATAAATTCCTAGCTTATTGATTTTTTTTTCATTTTTATCCTTTTATACTGTAATAAATATTTTATATTATTAAACTAAAATATTATTTTACATTTTACTTAAATATTGTTTTTAAATATAAGGAATTTTTATTTATTATTATAACTACTTTTCTTATAATTTTTCGTATATTTTTCTTATTTTCTTTATAAAAGTATTCATATAAAGTTTTTTTAATTATTATTATAATTTTCTTATTTTATGTTTTTATATTATTCTCTTTTTTTATGTATAATATTTTATGTTTTTTAATTGTGTTTATAATGGTAAATTAAATTTCAATGAACTAATTTATTCAATAATAATTTGAATTTAATTACTAGCTAATATTTATCAGACATCATTTAATTAACTTAATCAATCAAACCCAAGCTTTATAGTCAAACCGGGCTCTTGGGCTGATTTTGAATGCCTATGGTATGAATTGCATAAATGGAATGAAATCCTTATAAATGGAAAAGATTCTCATATCTTAATAAATCTATTTACCTTAATTGATTTAGATTTTAATTCAAATTTTAAAACTTACTTGAATCTCCAATAGTGTAATTTTGTTTCAAAAAAAAAAAAAAAGAAAAGAAAAACTCGGAAGAGAGAAGAGAATGCTGTGTACAAACAATTGACAACTCATTCTTCAAAAAACATTCTTATATTTTTTTTTACAGACAGCAAACACCAAAACCCAAGAAAAGAAGAGACATTGTATAAAGCAAAAAGGACAACATTTAAAAACGAAAAGAAAAACTCAATTAATAATAAATCAGATATAGCAATGCAACAATTACTATTACTTCCAATGACTAGGCTTTATCTTTATACATTTGTTTCTTTAACTGCTTTTGTAACTTTGTTTTTTTCTTGAGACCAAATGGCAAAAGGGAAAACAAAATATATATTGGAAAAAGGATTTGTATTACCAAATCTCATACACACTTTTGCTGACCAACTCGGGCAGGTCCCTTGGCAGCTCATGATGTCGTATTATGACCTGAACTAGAGCGAAACGACATGCCCGTTTGCCCCATTTATCCTGCTGGGCCGGCCTTGGGCTTTGGTAAAAGAAACATAGCAAAACACACACAAACCAATGTGAGTGTGTGAGAGAGAGAGCTTATGCTGCACTTTATTCTGTTCAAGTTCTCGATACTTTGCTATTTCTATTTTGCACTACTGGGATTATGAGACTGTTGCAACTTACAAGAAAAAAGAAAATTAAGAAGGCCCTCAAAATTCTTTTTCCTCTATCCTACTGATATTTGCATTGTCTCGTTCTTAAGTTAGTCTTGTCTCATTTTCTGTGTCATTCTCATTTTGGGTTTCTGAAGTTGGGCTTTTTTAAGTCTCTTTCTTTCTCCTATAGTGTAAGAGGATCACAACGGTAATTTCAAGAAAATATATTTAATCTCGATTGATGAATCCTCAGACACTAGAATGCTGGCAAAACTGAAGACCTTATGAACACTGAGGATGCCCATTGAACTTTAAAGGGATCAAAATTGTCCCTTTTGAGATTATTATTTTTTTTATTTATATATTGAGTTGAATTTGAGGCGAAATTGTATTTTGGAAGAGGAGGAAAAGGGTGAAGTGCATAAAGAGTGCGCATGAAGAAATAAGTGGGAACAATGAAAGATGAAAATTCCAAGAACAGCAAGGTTTTTTTAATTTTTTTTTTTTTTTTTCATTTCCTTGAAAAATTAGGAAGTTTTTGAGTTATTTTATGCTGACATGGTTGTTATTTGGGTATTATATGAAGCTCTCGTGGTCAAAGAAACTGGTTAGAAAATGGTTCAATAATAAGTGCAAAAGTGCGGAATCAATAGCTGATGATGTTGTTTATGGAGGTGAGTGTTGAATTCTATTTTGGAGATTTAATGGATTTATTTATTTTGAGATTTTGTGTCGAATTGAATATGTATACTGAAAAATTCTGGGTTGCACTTTGAATTTTTTTTTTTGCTTAATTCTTCTTCTTCTTCTGGTGAATTTGTCATTTTTCTACTGGATTTGTCAAATTAAGGTTCCTTAAACGGTTAATGATTGGTTGCTGAGAAATCCAATGAAAAGTAGCAATTGTTATGATTTTTTATATTCTCTTGTTTTGTCTTTCAGAGGTTGTTTGTCTTTTTACTCACCAACAACCTAATAGCTGCTATTTATTTATTTATTATTTTCTTTTAGGTTACATATTATTTTCTTCATTTCAATTTCAGCAGTGCTACTGTTACATAATTTTAATTAAAATCAACTCCTTTTATTGAAGAACTTCTATTTTGATACCCTTTATCCCTTCATGACAAGATTTATCAAGTATACAGGGCATTTTGATCACTTGGCAGTTTATGAATGATCAAATATATTAATACGGATTTACGTGTTTGACGATCGTTGATTTTTCTCTTAGGTGGCGATAGGAAATGGAGGGGCAGCTTCTCCGAAAGGGAACCATCTACAATCAAGAAAAGCAAAACAGGTTTATTAGCTAATCTTACATTACATTACTACTAACTCAACCTGTTCATTCATTCAATTTTGATTATATTGTCTTTTATTTGCAGAAAATCCAGCAATGAATATGGAACGCTCGTTTTCCCGTTCGCACTCCCGTTCCCGACGTGGGAAAGCTTATCTCGATCACCCCCAGATTCTAAATATCCAGAATCACAGGTTTTGTCTCATTATAAACATTATTCAATTTTTTCATCTCAATCCAACTTCCTAAATTATATATTTCCATTTTTGGAATAGTGTCTTCGTGTCGACATGGAACGTTGGAGGCAAATCACCACAGAGTAATATGAACTTAGACGATTGGCTACACTCTGCACCTCCTGCCGACGTATACGTTCTTGGGTACGATTTTAAACTTTTAAAAAAATAATAATAAAAAAAAAGAAGAAGAAATTTAGTTTATTTCAACCTTGTAGGTTCCAAGAAATAGTTCCTCTAAACGCTGGTAACATCCTCGGTGCTGAGGACAACGGGCCCGCCAAAAAATGGCTCTCTTTAATCAAACGAACGCTAAACAATGCCACTGGTGCTAACGTGAGCACCGGGTGCTACACGCCGTCGCCTATCCCCGACCCTATCGCCGAGTGGAATGCCGATTTCGAGGGGTCGACTCGGAACAAGGCCTCGACTTTCTTGCACCGTCGATCGTTCCAAACTCCACAATATTGGAACACAGACGACATGTCAACCCCACAGCCTCGTCTCGACAGGCGATTCAGCGTTTGCGACCGTGTGATTTTCGGCCACAGGCAAAGCGATTTCGACCCGAGCGCAAGATGGGGTTATAATAGGCCGAGCGATTGTTCGTCCAGTCATAGGCCGAGCGACTATTCGTCTAACCCTCGGCCGAGCGACTATTCGTCGAGCCGAAGGCCGAGCGATTATTCTCCTAACCCTCGGCCAAGCGATTACTCTAGATGGGGTTCGGAAGAGGATTATCTCGTGCCCGAGGGTTCACCGAGTACGGTATTGCACGCGGCGATGTCCAACGGTGGGTATGGCGAAGATGCTTACGTGGCGACCGGACGTTCGAGTTACTCTTTAGTCGCAAGAAAGCAAATGGTCGGCGTTTTTCTTACGGTTTGGGTTCGGAGTGAGTTGAGGGAGCATGTCCATAACATTAAGGTTTCTTGTGTCGGTCGAGGATTGATGGGTTATCTTGGTAATAAGGTAATTAATCAAATAAGTAATATTTATCTTTTTTCCTTTTCTTTTTTTTCATCAGACCTAATCTTGAAAGAAAGAAAACCCACCCCAATTTTAAGCCCTTTTTCAGTTAAATTGTCCATTTTGTCCTTTTTTTTCAAAAACATTTGACATTTTTTTTAATGAATGGCCAATTTGACATATTAACACTATTTTTATTGCAGGGATCGATTTCAATCAGCATGTTGTTGCATCAGACGAGCCTTTGCTTCGTGTGCACTCACTTGACGTCGGGTCAAAAGGACGGCGATGAGCTACGTAGAAATGCTGATGTCATGGAGATACTAAGGAAAACGAGATTTCCACGCGTTAATGGCGCGAATGACGAAAAATCCCCAGAGACGATCCTTGAGCATGAGTAAGATGGAATAATTCAAATTATTCCACTCTTTACGCAAAGTGAAAAAAAAAAAAAGAAAAAACTTAAAACATTCGCTATTTTTACTGATTAATTATTTTTAAATGTAGTCGAATTATTTGGCTTGGAGATTTGAATTATCGAATAGCTCTGCCTTACCGGTCCGCCAAAGCACTCGTTGAAATGCAAAACTGGAGAGCATTATTAGAAAAAGACCAAGTATGATATTTGTACTCTTTCTAATAACTTATGCAGCTTTTTTATTATCTTTTTAAATATAAAACTTAAAGAACACTGCTTTCGTTTTTGTGACAGCTGCGGATAGAGCAGAGACGAGGTCGGGTTTTTGATGGGTGGAAAGAAGGGAAAATTTATTTCCCGCCGACATATAAATATTCGCATAATTCAGACAGATATTCAGGTGACGATATGCACCCAAAGGAGAAACGACGAACACCCGCATGGTAAGGACTCGTTTGGCTCAATTCAGTTTTTCTTGTTTTCTCATATATATACCCAAAGAAACTGATATATATTGATAATTTGTATGTTTGAAGGTGTGACCGAATTTTATGGTACGGAGATGGTCTCCAGCAATTATCATACACTCGTGGGGAATCGAGATTTTCGGATCATAGACCGGTTTCGAGTGTCTTTTGGGCGGAAATTGAGTCGGCCCCGAATAGGTTGAGGAGAAGCATGAGTTGCTCGAGCTCGAAAGTGGAAGTGGAGGAGCTTTTACCGTACTCGCATGGTTATACAGAGCTTTGCTTCTTTTGATGGACGATGTGAACGAATATCATTTGTCCAAGGTAAAATTTTTATTTTAATTATTAAACATATAGATTGGCATTAAAATAAATGCTCATATATACTTCTATTACCAAATCTTTAAATTCAAAATGATTTATGTCGATTTTTATTTTCTTGTGTTGTGAGCAGGTGTAGATACTTTACAATTTTGGCAGCTAACTTCACACGACATGGCCCGATAACCTCCAACTAGTTATTCGTATTCACGAATCGTATATTCCCCACTAGAAGGCATATTCAAGTAAACGGAATGATACGAGGTATCAAGATCATATACTTTTCCAAGTGTTCTTTTATTAAATTTTATATTTTCAAACATTGGAGTTCAAATTATGCCAACTCTTTAACAAACAGACATTTCTGTTGCAGGATGAAATTGAACCAATTGAAGATGCCAAGTGGGAATATCTCCTTTTTATTCGGTTATTTATTTTTAATTATTTCTGAAGATTCTTTTGTATGTTAGGACAGTAGGTTCCTTGACAAGGATGGAAGTAGAAGAGATGGTCAAAATAATCAGTCCCATTCCCACCTTTTTTGTATGTAAGAGGGGGAGTGAGAACGAAGTGTAAAACAGAATCGAGTATTGCTCCATTGGTTGAGCATTTGTTGACACACTCGGATTGATTTACTAAAGAATAAAAGTACAAATATCTGATGTAAAACACTCATTAGGGGAAATATTTTATTCAAGTATACAAAATGCTGCAAAGAGTCCTCTGTTTCTTGCCAATGATTTGACTGAAAAAGTTGTATTTGGTTGCCTCAGCCTCACGTCTATTCCCTGTCTGCTTTTCCTTTTTTCTCTGAAAACAAAAGAAAAAGTAAACTGAGCTCACAACAAATTACAAAAAGCAAAAGACATGTTTGGCAGATAATGCAGTTGAATTTGTGGGAGCATCTGAGTCCCATTACATTACACCAATCAAGTGTAGCTTTGTTTTTATATATCTATTTATATTACTGTAAAAGACATAAAAACAAGAAACATGTCATTTTGGAGATAATATGTTGTGCACTTTAAAATTTCTATATTATTACACGAGTCACTGAAATGTAACAAGAATCGTAAAATACTCCATGTAGTATCACGAAATTGAAAGGGCAAGTGTTATTGTAATTAAATGATTTAAGTTGAGATAAGAAAAAAGTAATGTGTTAAGAGTAAATTATATTTGACATGGTCATAGAGTATCCACAATGGTGGAGCAAATTTCTCAAAATTTCATGTGTTATTCACATGCCAAAAGTGAAAAATCTCAAACAATTTTTCACTTATAAAACCTTCGCCAGCTTTTTTTGTGATCCCACTATTCAATACATATTTATATTTTTATTTTATATAACATGTTTTTATTTGAATAGAGTCACAAGTTGGGATTTATTAAATAAATAATATATTTTTTATTCAGAATTGATAAAATAATACAAAAAAAAAAAATTAAAAAGTAGGGCGGGACGCTATTGGAAAAGTCGTCTCGATAACATTCTAAAAGGTAAGAATAAAAACCGTTCTAGAATGTGAGCGGGACGCCTTTCCCAGTGGCGTCCCGGCCCTACAGTACAATCTAGAAGGTATAATTAAATAACCGTTTTAGAATGTGAGCCTGATATGAAAAAAAAATTAATTGACATTTTCACAAAATTAATAATTTCCTCATTTACAAATAAAAATAAAATCAATTTATTAAGTAATTAACAACCAAACAAGAAACGAATAAATTCGAATTTTCACTTAATTAATGATTTCTCACAAAATAAATAAATTAAGATTTTTTTCACATAATTAATAATTTTATATAAATTTTATTTTTCACATAATTAAGAGTTTTACACAAAATAAATCACAAAAATATAAATGATTAATTATGTGAAAAATTAATTTTTTTAATATGTCAATTGATTTATTTTATATAAATTGATTTATTTTGTGTAAAATTCTTAATTATGTGAAAAATAAAATTTATATGAGATTATTAATTATGTGAAAAAAAGTCTTAATTTATTTATTTGGTGAGAAATATTAATTAAGTAAAAATTCGAGTTTATTTGTTTCTTGTTTAGTTTTTAATTACTTAATAAATTAATTTTATTTTTATTTGTAAATGAAGAAATTATTAATTTTGTGAAATGTCAATTAATTTTTTTTTTCATTTCAGGCTCACATTCTAAAACGGTTATTTAATTATACCTTCCAGAATGTACTGTAGGGCCTGGACGCCACTGGGAAAGGCATCCCGCTCACATTATAAAACGGTTTTTATTCCTACCTTCTAGAATGTGTTTTTTTTTTTAGTATTATTTTATCAATTTTGAATAAAAAACATATTATTTATTTAATAAACTCCACAAGTTTTAAGAATCAATTAAAATATTAGCTCCTTAAATAAATAGTTGTTTTCGTGAAGAAAGCATTTTTGACAATTTCACATTCGAATTCAATGACGGTGTGGTTCACTACAAAAGAAAACAAAAATAACGTCGTTAAAAGTCCGGTTTTCCCGATGGCCAGAATTAACAAAGGCGTGCCGACGGATGTAGATCTTCGTTAGATATGCTCGTCGGTAAGTTCTCAAAAAGTTGACAGCAATTAAGTCCGTCCAATATGCCGACGGAACATGTCCGTCGGCAAATTTTATTTTAAAAAAAAAATCAGAAAATTTATATGCCGGCGGAAACAAAGCCGTCGATAACCTCTGTTTCTATTTATTGACGGGTTCGTTCCGTCGGTAACACCAGATATTTTTACCAGCGGAAATACCGACGGCTCTATGTCTGTCGGTAAAGTTCATAAAACTACAGCAGGTGCTGCAGTTTTCCTCATTCACAGCAAACACAAATACAAAAAAAAAAAAAAAAAAAAAAAATTAAAAAAAGAAACCGGGTGAGCCAGAGAGAGGAAATGGAGAAGGGAGAAATTTATGTCACCGCCACACGTCGGAGCACCGCCACTGTCATATATTATTAGCCTTTTAATTTAAATTGAATATTTTTTTAATTTAGGGTATTGATTTAATTTGATTTGTAATTCAATTTAGTAATTAATGTCTCATTCAATTTATGATTTATGGTATTAAGTTACGATTGAGGGGTTGAATTAGGTTTTAATTTAGGGTTTAAGGTTTGAGTTTAGGAATTAGTTTGAGAAATTTAATTGGGGGTTCAATTTAGGAATTTAGACTTGATTTATGCAATATTTTAGGTTTAGGGTTTGATTAATTGAATTAGGGTTGGGATTTTTTTAAGTTTTCTATTTTTTATATTTAAAATTTATGTTTATTATTTATTTTATTTTTAAAGATTGAGTGTCAGCACGTAGTTGTGCTGTCAGTAAATTTGTTTTAATTGTTTAAAATAACTTTAAATTAAACAAATATAGAAATTAGATTTTTTGATTTTTTTTAATTTTTCATTTATTTTTTAGTTCTTAAAATCTGTTTTCTTAAATAAAAAAATAATTTCATGTTTCAAATTAATTAAAAACAGAATGCTAAAATATATATTTTTAATTTCAAATCTTTTTAATTTTATTTTTAAATAATTAGGATTTGATCGTATCTAACTGGATAATTAAGGTCCAATTACGAATTTAGTCATAGTTTAAGGGTAAACTAATTAATATTTAGGAAATTAGGGTACAATCGTATCTAACCAGAATTGTAGGTTTCGATTTTATTGAATTTAGGCATAGTTTATGTTATCGTATTACATTATTGAATTTATATATATTGTAATGCATGCCGAATATTTTATTTTATATTGTACATGCATGGGAAGGTCGTGGTGATTGGTCGGGTTTAAAAAAAAAATATATATATATATATATATATATATTGTACATGCATGGGAAGACCGTGGTGATCGGCTAGTTTAAAAAAAAATATATATTGTGCATGCATGGGAAGGCCGTGGCCGACAGACTATTTGCGTTTGGTGAATATTATTGTGTTTGGTTGATATTATTATTTTTAAATTTTGTATGATTAATATAGTAAGAATAATAGGTATTTTTGACTCGTTTAATTCGATTTAGCATCAAATAGATAGTTTGATACTAAAGTTTGAATTGTTCCCTTCTAGAATATGTACCTTAGACCCGTTTGGGATTTAGTATCAAATAGAGAGTTTGATACAAAATCCTAATTGTCCCATTTTTGGACAGTTTGAGAATGTGGGTGTAGTATGATTATATCATATGTGTATGGTTATGTTAACTTTGAAATTTCGTTTTATGATTATATCAAATAGAACCATGAATCATAATAATAATACTGCTTATGGCTGGGTGACGAGGAAAAAATACGAGGACACTGTAGAAAATCTGGAAGAAGAGTTGGAGGAGTATCGTCAGAAGATCCACAAATTGCAAATCGATCTCCACGAATTTCTCACCGAGGAGGTCGCTCTGACTAAAAACATCGAGCGCCTTCACAACATTCTGGACGATGCGGATGCCGAGATCATACGACTGAAGGAGCAAACTTACGATCTCAATTCTCACGACTTCACCACCCGGAAAATTGAGAGCAACAATGCGTCCGATCGGAGACAAAACATACCCAATTGCATCCGTCCGGAGAATTTGGGGAATCAAGCACAATTCCTTCACAACACACCAAGCTTCACCACCACCTCCAAATATGGCTAACTCCAAGGTATAATGGCTTAAATTCGAGCTTATTGAACTGTTTGGGGCATTGAATTGCAGGTTTTGTAATTATTGGGGTTGAATTGTGCAATTGAGCTTGAATTGGTTGAGTTTTTGAAGCGCACAATAGGTGTTCGATAAAATTCGTGAGAGAACTTCTGTTGCTTCTTGTGAATTTTTGAGTCCTTCATGGCATCTTCCTCTCGACAAAGACGTGGGAAGTCTTCTAGCCGAGTGCTTAGCAACACTCGGGGAGGGTTAGCCCCATTTGACCTTAAGAACGAACGTGAGACTACGCTCTACAGGTCCTTGATTACGCGGGATGTCTACCAATTCATCGACCTCTAATTTTGAGAGGAGAAGGTTAACATCGGGGATAAGACAGCGGAGAAGTTCATTAAGGGCATCGGGGCTCTTAAGCTAATGAAGTGGGCCGATGTTAATCAACCCGGGTATTGCACTCTTATGCTCAAGTTCTTCACGACGTTCAAATCACTCGCCGATGGAACCTTCAAGTGTCGCTTCCGAAACAAAACGTTCCGCACTTACAAGAGTGACCTCGACAAAATCTTTAGAATTGATAACCAGAGAGGGCCAAACGAGGAATTTGAGCTCGACGACTACGACAAAAACACTTGGTGGACCAAGGTTTCTAGAGCACTACCGGAGCCAGGGTGCCATTTCAATTCGACGTCCTTGCGATCAAACGCCATTTATCTCACGTACAAGTTCTTTATGAAAATTTACTTGGGTAAAGAGGAAGCCTTACAAATTTTGTCCACCGAGTTGAAGGCATTGTGGATTGCGTACCACCGAGGTAACGCGAACATTTATCCACTCTTAGTTGCGGCAATCGAAAACGTCCAACAAGTGCGAGAAAGAGAAATAGCAAAGCTTAATTTGGGAGCTTTTATCACCGGACTTGCACGACATCACGGTTGTGATCCTTATGATGACGACTTCGTGTATCCAAGTGTAGCAATGTTGGTCGAGAGCCGGATGATCAATGGGCGGAACGTCGCTATTCTGACATTTATGATGACCTCGGAGAGGATGAGAGTCGAAGTAATTGAGGATTCCGACAACGACGATGACGATGAGGAAGATGAGGATGAGAATGATGATGGTGAGGAGGCAAATGACGAGGATAATGAGGAGAACAACGGGGTGGAGAACATGAACGAAGGGGATGGAGGAGATGGGAATACCGGTTCCCGAACTCATGATCATGGAGGGTATGAGGACGGCGTGTACTTTTTGGACGAGCAGTGGCAGCAGCAGCAGGATTTCCAAGCGCACATGATGAATCAATTGAGGCAAATGAGCCTCAATCAAGAAGAGCATGCAAGGAACGTTCGACAGGACGCATGAGCTGCGCGTGAGGAGGCTCGTTATTTCCGGAGCACGTTGACTATGATGGGCAACAACTGGGCGGAAACTAATTAGCATCTTGCCCGGTTGACCGGAAGCGTTGAGGCGAATCATGGATGCCTCATTACAATTGACGAGCGTCTCTCCCGTCTCGAGCAACGCTACCCACCTCCACCTCCACCTCCGGACGACATGGACCAATAGGAGGGCCCATGCCCCACTATCTGTATCACCACTCTATCCACTTTTTATTTTCTTTCTAGGATATTTGATATTTATTCGGATTAATTTGATGTATTATTAATTCTTTTTATGTTCGCATTGGGATGACTACTGTTAACTCTTGGTTTATTCATTTGCATGCTATGGAGATACAGGTTGACCGATCGGACGAACCCTACTGTACTGCAGTCCGACCGGAGATTACCATTGACCGATCGGACAATGCACAACTGTCCGGCCTCCGGGGTTTAGAGTCCATGCATTCTTAGTTCGAACCATTTTTAGTAACATAGTCACATTTTCGTACAAAATGCTAGTCAACCAATTGATTACATCAACTTTTGTTGAATATTTGCCCATACTTATTTGTGTTTGTACTGGCATGCCTGTCGGAATCATGTATTATGTGGTATGATGTTTTGATTCTTTTGAGCTTGATTAAGTGCAAATTTTTCAAAACTCCTTATATATATTTAAAACAACACTTTGTCGTTAATTTTGTGAAACTTTTAAAACTCGATCATCTTGTTTTCAAAAGTGTGAATGAAACTCTAGGAAGAAGCCTTGTGTGTTTATCAACATTTCATGTTGTGTTTAGATAAGTGTTTTGAGAAGTCTCTTAATCGCATGTGTACATTGGGTTTTGAAAATGATGATAGGGACATATAAAACCCGTTTTTGGTCTTATTCATAAATAAAAACCACTAAAAATCCCCAATGAGCCCCCTCGAGCCTTTATTCCATCTCTTGGTTATCCACGAGCATTATTGCATCTCTTATTTCGTTTAAATTTGTGAGATGAGAGTTTTATTTATGGTTAATGAGATATGACGATTGCAAGGTAGGAACTAGTGGGATTCTCTAAAAAAATAATAAAAAAAATAATTAAATAATAATAATAATAATAATAATAATAAGGGTGCTTAAGTTCATAAGAGCATCTAGATAATAATAATAATAATAATAATTTGGGTTTTAGGGGTTGAAAATAGCCTTAGCTATAAAAGGCTAAAAATAATGGTATATGGTAGTTGGGGAAGAATGAGGAGCAAAACCTATGCTTAAGGTGTTGGATTGAGTGAGTTATTGATTGCGTTTGTCCGCAAGTTAGCCACACATCTTTATATATGACATACCTTACCAAAGAGCCGATATTACAACCCTAAAAAGTCCTAATCCGATTCTTTATTAAATGTGCACACTTATGCGATGTATGAGTCTTTGATTTTCACGAGTCGTTGAATGCATGAATATGATGATCCAAGCGTATACACTTACCTGTTAGAAACATGAGCGAATCAGTACACCATGATATATATTTCCCTTTTGTGAGGAAGCATCCTTTCGATTCCAAGGTGAAACAGTAATACGAGTTAGCCTTATGGTTTTCGGCGAAAGTATTTATAATTGCAAAACTAAACTATATGCACAACATGACTCTTAGCTCTAACTACTTTAACTTCTCTTTATTTTGATTCTTTCGTTTGTTCGAGGATGAACAAACCAATTAAGAATGGGGTGGTTGATTCGTGCATTTTTGTTACGAATCTGTACATAATCGAGTCATATTTGAGTCCTCTTATTATCTTTTTAGGGTTAAGACTAGGTCGAATTGCATCGTTTTGCATTCTTTGTATCCTTAATTTCCCAACTTGTTGATTGCTAATCGGTACAAATGACAGTAATTCTTTATTTTTCTCATACAACTAGAGCATCTGGTGGATCCGAAGAACAAAGATAGAAGAAGCAACGCTCAAAAGTAGCCCAAAATGACACCCACCGATCGGACAGTGTATATCACCGATCGGACTGACTGATGAAGGGCACACCGACCAGGCGAGCTGATGCACCGATCGAAGCCACGGGCAGTATCCTTCGTCCGATCGGACAAGTACGTTACGCGTGTAGATTCTTTGGAAATCTTCAGTTACGAAACGGCCAAAGCTTGTTTAAAATCTGCAGAGGAGGCTAGGGTTCGGGATTATTCAGCCTTGGAGACACTAAGGAGATTGGAGAGGCCAAAAACAAACAAAAGGTAGAGAGATTTGACACATCTCTCATACCTCTAGCATAAATCCGTACGATTCCCTATCACGATTCGATTAGTAGCAGCCATCGTTCGTCGCTGGGATTCTAGGTTCGTGACAAGGCTTAGGATTCTTCACAACTCTAGGAGTGAGACCGTTCATCATCATCGCTCTTTGAAAGTAGTTCAACGATTAGTAATTTCTAAACTCGTAATCTTGTAGTTTTCGTAGTGGTCTGATTCGGGATACATTATGAATAGTTGGTGAACATATTTGATAACGTTTTATTGATAGTTTGTTTAAGTATTGGTGTTTGGAATTCATACTATTGCGTTTTTGGATTATTGATATTGGATGAACAATTGCTTTTGGATTGATAATGAAGTTGTGATTGATTTAGTTTTATTTCTTGAAGCATCTTAGTATTTAAATTATTATAAATCTTGTTTAACACTTGAAATGATTTCGTAAGTGGCGTAATAATAGAATCGTTGTTGCTCTTGGGGTGTTAAAGGCATTTGATTGATAGTTGTTATTGTTGGAACATGCAAGCAAGTTTACAATTGTTAGTATGATGTGTAGTAGTTCGTATTCGGTTCACGTTAATTACTTTTCTTATAACTTATTGAGAGGTTGACACCCTCGAGACAAGAAGAGATCGCTTTTTAATTTATTGAAATTGAATCATTTCCAAAACCCCAATTGATTATGTGTTTTAGATAGAATTTGTGATATTAGAATAATAAGCATCATTAAATCCGATTTCCCATTCCTCGAATGATCGACCCGAGTTAACTTACTAGTCTACAAGTGACCCCGTTCTCTTGCGGGCGAACTTAAACTCCTTTTCAAAACGTAGACACTTATCGGTTGACCGTTAATTAATTTTGAAAGGAACACAAAGGTTCGACTCATTTATTGCAGAGTTTATGTTATTGGGAGCGGAGGCGATATACTGATGATGTTATGCGCCAAGACTTTTACGTGTTGATGTCTTATGCTTGGGCTAGTCGTCTTAATGAGTGGCAGCAGCTGTATGATGTCAAGGGAGAGATACCTGTTGTTGTCAGTGAGCAGAACTTGAGGGCTTGGGGAGGCGTAGATGAGGCCAGAGGAGGTTGAGAGATCACGGAAGGCCAGTAGGAATAGGATGAGCGAGCCAGAGGTTCCTGGTACTGGAATATCTAAGCATAGTGGCGAGTCTCGGGGGGAAAATCGCATAAGAGATAACATCGTAAGTTTGATATATATGTTTTTATATTTACAAATTTATAATTTAAATAATATATATCTTTATATATATAAGAAAATAATAAATTAATTGTTACAGCGAGATGAAACGGGTAGGGAACCCACTACGTACGAGCTTCTACTAAGTCTGCATCAGAAAGGCGACGACTCGTTTACGGACACCAAATCTCAGCGGATAGATGTAAGTTTATTTAATATCTAAACTCAAATTAATTTGTATATTAACTTTATTTTTGTCATTATTATGCATGAAAATAATTAACAGTTTTGTTTTATCTATCAGACGGAGGTTCAGACTATATTGGAGTGCAGAAGTGCTGCATCACAGTAGTCTGGCACGTTTGTTGACCTGAACGACGTCTACCTATCCGTTGTCAGGCCCAAGAAGGGTCGACGATTTGGGATGGGATTGCTCGGCAAGGATTTCGATACAGGCTCCAACTCTATGTCATCCCAGCAGGTCGATCCTCGTCTGGAGCAGCTGCAGATGCAGTTCGAGGAGGGTAAGACGAGGCATCAGGATGCTGAGACGAGGCATCAGGAGGAGTTACAGAGGATATGGTTGGAGTCTCAGGATGAGTTGCAGAGGATGCGTGAGGCACAAACGCAGTTCTAGATGGACTTTGAGCAGTGACTTTAGCAACAGGTTGAGGAGCGTATTAGGGCTACGATGGCCGCGATGGGAGCACAGCCTCCTTTTCCTCCTCCCCCTCATGCTGATTAGCTTATTTGATCTCGAGATGTTAAATTATTATTGTAGAAATTTCTTTGGATTATTATTGTCGAATTCAATTGATTCTGATTCGTATTTATATTTATTTAATTTATTTAACTTATTTAGTATTTGCATTTTTTTTAATATTTGTAAGTAGGTGGATGAACAATTAAAAAAGGTTCATTATTCCAAATAATGAAAATAATATTAGAAAAGTTAAAAATACATTTACCGATGGCTTTCATGTCCGTCGGTAAAATTAAATAGTATTTTATTTATTTAATTACCGATGTGCGTAAAATTCGTCAGTATTTTATTTATTTAATTAATTATCGACGGGCGTAATATCCATCGGTAAACCAAAAAAAAATAGGAATCTTGACACAGCTTACCGGAGGCAGTGTCCGTCGGAAATCTGTCGGCACTTGCCGATAAGATGAGAAATCCATCGGCAAGTGAAATTATCGACAAATGATTCGCCGACGGCTGTACCGACTAATATGTCCATCAATAATTTTGATTTTTTATAGTGGTTGGTCAACTTTTTTATCAAGTTACTACTTTGTTCAGATATCGAATATGAATTATGTTGATAGTCTTCAGTTCAACCATTTAACCTTAGCTCTATGGTGTATAACACTTATATTTATGCGTTTTCTTGTTGTATCATGTTCCCCGTGTCGTGTCCTATTTTATATTAATATATGCGTGTCATAAACGTCTATTCGTAGCATGTTTCGTGTCAGTGCAACCTAGCCTTATGCCACGGCCCCACGATTGTGGTGCAGCAGACTTTGGTCGTGTAACACTAGCAATGGCACATCAGAGTGGGTTTCATTCAATTCAAACGTTTTTCTAGAAAGCCTACTAAGATATAATTAAGTGAAGAGATATATACAAAAACAAGAACAATGAACAAGAGTTTTATGTAATAATTCTTTGATTAATAAACACAATAACTTGTTGATAAAAACACAATAAAACGAGCACCTATTTATACTAACACCACTGCGCTTAGTGTTTAATGTTTCCCCCTCCTCCAAACTACTCTAGTTCAACTATAAGGCGCACAAACAAATTAGGAAAACCACCTAGATAAGTAACTACCGAATCTACACTAATATACAAAACGAAAACTAAATTGCAAAAGATCTTCGTGCAATAGAGATCCCCAGCTGGGCCTTTTGCTACGTAAAGCAGAATGGGCCTAGAAATACCCTAACGGCCTCCACAACGAACCAATCCTTGTGCAGCTGCCCGGTCTCTCCCGCTCCCCAATTACCGAGATTCGCATTCTGCGCCTTACTCCTATAACACCGTTCCATGGCCTTGATCTTATCAACATGGATAGTGGTTTCTCCGCACAGTCCGACAACCCTTATGCACACTTACGTCAATATTTGGTCCAATCGCTGAGCCACTCGATCATGGCTAGCTATCGAGACGAGGTGATACCATCTCCAGGGGTATGGCCTGATTGGCTAGCTCAACACGCCATGTTCGCAAATCCTAGGTGCTGGTTACGCCATCTTCCCCTCACCAAAGTCATAGTCGTCCTCAACATGACATAAGAGGTTTCTCGCAACTCAACTTTAACGTCATGATTTGTCCCCACCTTCTCAGATTAAGGCGTGCTCCCTTCCAAGTTTAGACATGAGGAGGTACATTCCCGACGGATAACTCCAATAGTGATAACATCATTCCCACCACTGCTGCTTACGAAACTTCATAAATGTCCAAGACCCTTGCAGTCTCTCTAGCCGGAGTTGCAATCTTCTTCTCTCGACTTGACACGTCATCATTTCAAGTTTCTTGAGGTGTTTTCATTCCTCTTCAACCTTGTATGCTCTCCCTCAGCTTCTCCCCAACTGTTGAGCTCCTCGGATAGATTTGTATGCACATCTCTACTGATGGCGTAACTCTCGGAAGACTTTTCATGTGCATCGTCTCTGCCTTCCCCTTACAAGGAAATCTTTATGACCCGTTACCCCTGATAGTGACTCAATGTCATTTGGTAGCTTCGTTGGTCTCAACACCCTCGCTTACTTCCCATCCCAGATCATCAGTGGTTTGCGTAAGGCTACACTATTTTCTTGTCTATCTCGATCGTGCCTTAAACTGCCTTGACCAGCCCGCCCACTAGCTTGTTTGATCAGCCCATTAGAGTAACTACTGATGCCTCGGCAACTCCCTTACACATACTCCAATGCGTGACTTCGACACTTCCTAACATTGGGACCTCGATGTCCTCGATCATCACCATCACGCACATCAGTTCCACCGATGTAGGCCTGACCATTAGATGTCTAGCTTATTCGTCTTTCCCGAACATATTGTTCGCCCCAACCAATTCGTTGGCATGACATCATTGGTGTCTCCAGTCCCATCCCTGCGAGATTGAACTTCAGCAGTCAATTCTACCTTTCCCATGATCTTTTAAAGCATGTTCCTCATCTCTGATCAGAATCATGCTTGCCCTCCTAGTTGCTACAGCCACATGGATTTGCATAGGGTGTGAGATATGTATGTGCCTCCTCCAGTCGGTGTGGCTTTTATGCCACGCCATAGTTATTTATAGGCCACCAGTGAGGGTCATGACTCATCCCCAGTTCCCAAATCTAACTCTCATCCCTTCCACCTTGCCCATAATTGGCAAGGCCTCTACGTCCACACCTTTGAGTGCACCTCTCGTTGGATCGATAGTTGAACCCAACGTCCCTCTAACTCTATTCTCTTAAAGTTGTACGCTTCTCCTACGTTTCCCAGCATCTGGACTTGGATTATTACCACCAAGGTGTCGATTGCCATTGAGTCACTCTGCCCATCATTTAACACAACACTGCCAGTGATAACACTCCTTATCAACCCATGGAGTCTTCCTAAGGATTTATCCACTGCGCTGCCTAGTCCTTCTTCTCCGTTCTTTGTTACAAGTCCCTTCCCAAGAATGGACAGTTCCCATCTATGTGTTCTGTTGACCAGATAATATACAAGCCATCATATAATATCTCCCCACACTTTGCTCACCTTGCGGTCGAGTCCCCCACTTATCCTCTCACCACCTCCACGAACCAGGTTTGTCACGCTCGCTCCCTGAGCTTAGTCAACAGCATTTTTTACATTTCGGCTTCTGGCATGTCCCGTGTATGCTGCTCTTTATCCCTGATCAAAGTTCTAGAAGACTCATCCTCCTTGTACCCAACACCTTCGAAGCCAAACTACCTTTGAAACCCCATCTCAAAGTCCGCCCACGAGTTTACTGAGGTGATGCCTCGCACCATCTTGCATTTCCGCTCTTTCCACCATTGCAATGCAACTCCGATCAGGAAGTATGTCATAGTTCACAGCTTAGTGCCTTCATCATCAATTTCAGCGACATCAGAATAATGTTCCACCTTGCACAAGAAACTAATCATTCCTTGAAAATCCTTAAACTCTTTGCACAACCCTAGCCATGGAGCTAGCGTACACGTCAGGTCGCCAAACTCTAGGTTTCTTATTTGTGCCACCATCTTCGACAAGATGTTCCCTACGTGGTGCTAAGTCTCCCCTGAACACTAGTCAATGTCTCTTGCACGAGATCCGGACATTTGAACGCCAAGCTCATCCACCATGAACCCTTGGTGGAGATCTCAAGGATCCTGATTCGATCTTTGATGCTCACCAAAATTCCACCTAATTGGATTTATATCTCTCTTGACACCAAGCAATCTAATCGATCCTGGATATTCATGTATTGAATAGCCAAATTTTCTAATGCCCGCATTGGGGATGCAATTCCTCCGACTTTTATGACTCCACAAATAGATTTCCTCTAAGATTTGTCCAATTTTTTTGGGGCCATCGGGACCAGTCTTATTGCTATCGTCACGTCTATCGTATATGTAGATCGAACCATCAGAACTTGTTAGAGGACTAGATCTGGTACCACTTGTTTTGGCGAAACCAGAAGCCAATGGTTTGGATCTGACACAACCTTTCATGGCCCCACGGTTGGGGTTCAGTGGACTTTGGTCATGCGTCTCTAGCAATGGCACATCGGAGTGGGTTTTGTTCAATTCGAATGCCATTCTACCAAGCCCATCAAGATATAATGAAGAAGATATATATATATATATACAAAAACAAGAATAATGAACAAGAGTTTTGTGGAATTAATTCTTCAATTAATAACCACAGAAACTCATAGATAACAATACAATAGAACAAGACACCTATCTAACACTACCGCGCTTAGGGTTTAGTTTTGCCTCCTTTCACAAACTACTCTAGTCCAACTATGTGGCACACAGAAAAAGTAGGAAAACCACTAGATAACTCTTTACTCATATAGAGAAAATTACATTTTAGTCTAATATATTGTCCATTATCCAAGAACGAACCATGATATTGTCTAGTATCAAAACACATAAACTAAGTTGGCTAAGTCATCAAAAAAAGTACAAAACACTACTGCAGAACAGGAATTCCACGGCGGTTCCAGCAAAACCGCCGTTAAATATGTTTTTACGGTGTTTTTCCAGAGAACCGTCGTAAAATCCATCATTTAACGGCGGTTTTCTTAAAACCACCGTAGAATCCTACATTTTACAGCGATTTTAAGAGAACCGACGTTAAATCTGAACTAATTAATGTCGGTTCTTAAGGAACTGCCGTGAATTAACGAGTATTCACCCGTTAATTAGTTCATACGTTAATTAGTTTACTGGATTTAACGTTGGTTCCATTYGAACCGCCGTGAATGAGATGACATTTCACGGCAATTCCATTAGAACCGTCGTAGAATTCACAGTCTGCCATGTCACCGATCCGCGTCTTGCTCAAGCAAGTTATTTCGACCGTTGATCCCTGTCTCATCCGATGATCTGCATTCCACCACGTCATAAATAAAAAAATAAAAAGATTTTTTTAATTAAAGCAATCTATTGTAAAAGAAAAAAAATAAAAAGAAACAAAAACCTCGTCATTTCGCTTTCGTCTCGCTCTTCTCTTTCTCTGCCTCGAATTGGAAGACGACGACCCCCTAGTCTCTGACTTCGAATCCGAACAAGATGACTCCAGAAAGGTTGGGAAAAGTACAACCATCCTCTATCTAATGAATTAATCGCGAAAGCCATTGGCGCCACAGATCTCAATTTCGAGATCTCTCCATCGACTTTGGTGTTTGTTTTGCCACACGAGGTGCTCTCATTCGACACCCTAACTCGATTGTCTGTGTCCGGCTGTAAAATTGAGAGCGCGAAGAAGGTAAATTGTTCGAGAATCAAGTCCCTTTATTTACGCGAAGTTTATTTAGAAGGTGATATGATTTGGGATGTGCATTCTACAATTTATTCACCAAACACTCTTTTTTAGCTTATTCAATTTTTTAGTATTTATTTGCAAAAGGTAACAATTTCTGGTTTTTATTCACCTCTAATACAATAAATCATTTGTGACGTTGCCGATTCTGTATTTTATAGTTGAAGTGAGGTCAGTTTACGTGAGAAATGTTCTGATAATGATGGTTGCTTCTGAAATCGGCGAGGAACTTAGAAGTTTGGTAAAATCAAGCCTGGTGTTGTAGCCATTAGAACCACAACGGTTCCTTAAGAACCGACGTTACTTAGTTCATAGGTTAATTAGTTCGCTGGATTTAACGTCGGTTCCATTYAAACCGCCGTGAATATGATGATATTTAATGGTGGTTTTATTAGAACCGCCGTAGAAAGTGGTCTGCCATGTCACCGATCCGCGTCTTGCTCAAGCAAGTTATTTCGACCGTTGATCCCTGTCTCATCCGATGATCTGCATTCACCACGTCATAAATAAAAAAATAAAAAGATTTTTTTAATTAAAGCAATCTATTGTAAAAGAAAAAAAATAAAAAGAAACAAAAACCTCGTCATTTCGCTTTCGTCTCGCTCTTCTCTTTCTCTGCCTCGAATTGGAAGACGACGACCCCCTAGTCTCTGACTTCGAATCCGAACAAGATGACTCCAGAAAGGTTGGGAAAAGTACAACCATCCTCTATCTAATGAATTAATCGCGAAAGCCATTGGCGCCACAGATCTCAATTTCGAGATCTCTCCATCGACTTTGGTGTTTGTTTTGCCACACGAGGTGCTCTCATTCGACACCCTAACTCGATTGTCTGTGTCCGGCTGTAAAATTGAGAGCGCGAAGAAGGTAAATTGTTCGAGAATCAAGTCCCTTTATTTACGCGAAGTTTATTTAGAAGGTGATATGATTTGGGATGTGCATTCTACAATTTATTCACCAAACACTCTTTTTTAGCTTATTCAATTTTTTAGTATTTATTTGCAAAAGGTAACAATTTCTGGTTTTTATTCACCTCTAATACAATAAATCATTTGTGACGTTGCCGATTCTGTATTTTATAGTTGAAGTGAGGTCAGTTTACGTGAGAAATGTTCTGATAATGATGGTTGCTTCTGAAATCGGCGAGGAACTTAGAAGTTTGGTAAAATCAAGCCTGGTGTTGTAGCCATTAGAACTCGGAAGGTTCGCTTTCTTTGCTTTCTTGTTCTCCTCTTTCTCGTGTTTTTTTAGGATAAAATATGGAAACTTGAACATCAATTTTTATGCAGGATATAGATGTGTGCTATGCATTTGTGGAGTTTGAAGACATGTGGGGGTGCAGAATGCAATTAAGGTTTGAGCTTATATATTTTAATTCCAGCTATTCGGAAGAAAAAAGAAACAATAATATAAGAAGGCAAAAGAAACAAAAAACAATGAAGGCTCCTTCTAAGTTGTTCAAAGAATTTACGTGATGGTTGGAAATATAGGTATTTAATTGATTTTCCACCCTGAACTAGGCATGAAATCTTCCTGTCACACTGTGAAATTTGAGATTTTCATCGCAGAAACAAAAAATCATTTTCTATAAACTACTGTGTTTGAACAAGGGTTAGCTGCTTATTGCCGGTTTTTACTTGTATTATCTAGTGGAATCAAGTTACGCTTTCAATTAGTTCAGAAATATCTTCATGCATTCTTCTCTTTAAGTTGTTTAGTTTCACCCCCTTTTTCGTTAGGTGGTTAAGCTATTTCTGATAATGATCTCAAGTTTGAAATTGGATAATATGGTTTAGCCACTAATATTACATTATTAGTTTTCCTGCAGGCATCAACGGTTCAGATTAGTGGACATCAGCTCTACATTGAAGAACGGAGACCCAACAGACACACGTCTTTTCGAGGAGGAAGTATGTATTTACTCGTTTTATATTGATATTGAATTTCTTTACTGTCTCTGTTAGATATTGATTTTTTTTTTCTCATAACATCACCATCAATTCATGTTCAGTCCAGTTTTAAAAATATTCAAGTTATATCTTCAATAGAAATCCATTTTTGCGATTGATTAGATTTGTGCTTCAAATATATGAGTTCTTAGGCTAGGGAGTGTCTGCAAACATCACTAAAAAAAAAAGAAAAAGAATGATTGTCGGCTTTTGACTTGAAAAAAGAGAGTAGATTTTAGTGATTTTAAATTTTTCTGCTGCAATAAATCACTAGCCCAGTGTGCTCCAACTCTGTTGATGTTGGCTTGTGCGCAGGAGCAAGAGGTGGCAGAGGAAGGTTTAGCTCCTACTCGACATGAAAGGGTTTACTCGCCTAACCAACAAGGATTTGAGGAATGAACAATGCTCATATTGAAACTCTGGAAGAACGATCTCAAACACTTGTCCTGGCAGTCACATTTTACAATTTTCTATTCATTTTATAAATTAATCTGCAGATTTGTCGAGAAAGATTAATAATTGAGAAATTATCAATGTTTTAAATAGTTATAAGTAGTAGATTTGGTAGAATTGTTAGAAAGATGATCCTGGTTTTGTAGTATACCAATTTTTTAGTTGTTGTTGCTTAGCATAATCAATCTTCAAGTAATCAATGGGAGATTATTTAATTTTCTGCTTTTATTTAATTTTGGTGCACCTACTTTCGTTTCTTTTTTTAATTGTTTTACTACTTTCTAAAAGGTATTTTTGAAAAACCGCCATGAATTGTCCTTTCTGAAAAACAGACTTTCTAAAAGGTATTTTTCAAGAACTGCCGTGGAATCCACCGCCGTTGTTTTTTACGGTGGTTCTTAAACCGCCGTAAAAGCATCACTTTCTACGGCGGTTCAAGAAAAACCGCCGTAAAAAGCCTCACTTTCTACGGCGGTTTTAGAAAAACTGCCGTAAAAATTTACGGTGGTGGATTTAAAGGCGGTTCAAAAACCGTCGTTAAAAGTCTCTCAGAACCGCCTTTAAAACTGTTTTCTGCAGTAGTGAAATCATCATGTTCGAGCTTATATGCTGACTTGTTGTGATTCAGTATTTTCTTATCAATTCTAATTTAATTTAAATTTGGAGAATCAAGATTGAAACGAAACCACCTACTTTACCTTGAGATTGTTATCTTACCATTTTATTTTCTTTTTTCTTTCTCTACTATCTTTTCTTTTTATTTTTCTTTTCTTGTTTACTAAAACATAATTAATAGATGACTGCCCCTTCCTGTAAATGAAAATCAACACCTCCAATCTGCAAGTAAACCAACTCTTAAATTGAAAGTAAACTCAATCTGCAATTGTCCCTCTTCACCTATTCTCCACCTTTACTAAATTAGTATTTAAGACTAAAATTGAGGAGAAATCTAAAATACTACTGATGGCACGAAATAATAGGACTTGGATTGAGGTTTATCGGGTTCGGGCCTTATCGGGCTAACACGATAAGGCACGTTAAGAAACGGGTTGTTAACGGGCTAGCCCGATAAACACGATAAGGCTCCATAATAATTTAACTTTCCCTTTTTATATTCATTTACTCATTGTTGGTTGTGTTCTTTAATTTATCATTAGTACATATGTCATATTATAATTTTAAATGTATTTGACAATTTTTATTGATAATTTTGTAGATATGTATCATATTTAAGAAAATCACGTATTTTATTAATTAACGGGCCTAATGTGTTTAAATGTATTTGACAATTTTTATTGATAATTTTATAGATATGTATCATATTTAAAAAAATCATGTATTTTATTAATTAACGGGCCTAATGTGCTTGACGGGTCGGATTAAATATTTTTGCTTATTTTTACCGTACCGTGCTGTACTTTTC
>BMAC01000127.1:858383-897172 GCA_014905375.1 Phtheirospermum japonicum | reverse complement strand
CGACGCAACTTGCTGAAGCGTCGATGTCGACGCACACCGTCGACGCACCTGCCCAGCCGACGCGCACACCTGCCGACCAAGTCTGCCGAGTCCCGCCGAGCGCCAGCGCGCGTCAGTCGACGCTACCGACGCACCGTCGACGCGACCCCAGAATTCGGATTTTAGGGTTTCTTATGCGCCAAGTCATGCAAAACATCGAACCTCGTCTATTACGCGTTAAACTCTTCCGGTTACTTAGCTGTAAGGTGAGAAACAATGAAATATCACCTACTTGCATCAATTACGATCAAAATGCGGTAAAATAAGCTGGAATTATAAAAATACGAGATTAAGCTTAAATCGTCCAACTTATACCAAAAACAAATATAAAAACGAACTAAAAAACTAATAAAAATAAGGACAAATCTACTCTAATCAATATTCTATCTATGTCTTTTCTTTTTCTTTAACATTATAAAACAATGTCGAATAGTAGCACATCTAACTACTCCATCAGAACCAACTCCACCTCAAATTGTTTATCCACATATTTAGCTTCTTTCGATCAAGTTAGATGAGAGCAGTTTCTTGATATGGAAGCAAATAGCACTAACAACCATAAAAGAATATAGACTAGAATCTTTCATCAAGGAAGAAGCTGCAATTCCAACTCAGTTCGGAACCATTGGAGGAACAAATTAGTTAAATCCTCTATTTCTTTTACGAGAAAGCTAAGACCATATTTTAGCTTAGTGGATACTTTCTTTCTTAAGTGAAACATTTTAATTCAGACTTTTGGTTTTACACATCTCGAGAAATATGGGCTTTTTTTGAATATAACTTTGATACTCAGGCATAATCTAAAGTTATGCAATAAAAGATAATGTTCAAGTCACTAAGAAAGAATGGTCTGTCCATGAGGGATTACTTGGGGAAAATGAAAGCTTGTTTTGATGTTTTAGCTTCTCCTGGAAATAAAGTTACTAAAAAAGATTAGATCTTGCACATCATAACTAGTCTGGGAAATGAATATGAATTTGTGATGGTCAATGTGACTTAGAGGATTGATCCACATACTTTAGATAAGTTGCATGCCTTATTGCTTAGTTATGAGGAAAGGTTGGAAACTAATAATTAATAATAATATATTTGTTGCCAATATAGAAGGATCTCACCCTTTAGTTAACTCTCTAACTCAAGTATATGATGTAAATCTTGGTAACAATGATTATTAAACAAACAAAGAAGGTTTTAGAGTATCTACCTGCGGAAGAGGTAATTTTAAAAGAGGTAGGTCTGGAAGAAACTTCAGAGGTTGAAGAGGATGAGTTAAGATGGTTTGTCGGATATGTTATGTTCATGGGCACACTACAAACTAATGTTGGTATATGAATGACAACTCTTTTCCAAAAAAGCGTCAAACAAATCAACAGACTGTCAGAAACCCTTCTCTCAATCTTGGAAATCATCATCATAGTTTTGATACCATCATCAATTTGAGAATATTAGGCACCTGTAGAGTTTGATTTAGGCAGGACCTGGTTCCTGATTCAAGGCTACTTCATATGTTACTAATGAACTCTCAAACTTGAACATGGAATCAGACTACACTAGAGGCAACAAATTGCAGATGGGAAATGGAGATGGAGTGAATATGAATCATATTGGCAATACTTTTCTTAAATCACCTTTCTCCTCTAAAACTTTCCTACTAAAAAATCTACTTCATGTACCTTCAATTACTAAAAACCTTCTTAGTGTTTCTAATTTTTCTTCTGACAATAATATGTTCTTTGAACTTCATCCATCCTTTTACCTCATTATGGATCAAGCAACCAAGGCTATTTTACTCAGAAGGACATTTAGAGATGGCCTCTATAATTTCATCATTCACATCACTAAGTCAATTCCTGAGATTCAACCACACAAACCTTCATCAGCTGTTAAACCTAAAGTTTATGTTTATTATAACACTTTTAATATAAAAAAAGCTGTAATATCCCTTTGACAACAATAAGAAAAAATCCATGTTATGCTTTTCATAAATGTTGGTAATGGTTTTTCTTACTACGTGAATTTCATTGATCATTTTAGTAGGTATACCTGGATATACCTTCTAAAAGATAATTTGGATGATCATAATGCTTTCATTCTATTTAAAATTATTGTTGGAATCAATTAAGTTTTAAAATCAAAGCTTTTCAATCTGATGGGGGTAGTGAGTATAAAAGTCTCACAATATTGTTTCATGACCATGTCATAACACAAAGAATCTCCTGTCCTTATACACCTCAATAGATGGGGTAGTTGAAAGGAAACATAGGCATACCAAAAAAATAGGATTATCTTTACTTGCCCACTCAAACCTACCTCTTAGATACTTGGATGATGTTTTCATTACTGTTGCCTACATCATCATCAAGATTCCCAACAAAGTCATTTCATATAAGAGTCCTCTTAAGTGTCTTTACAATAAAAAAACCTGATTATTGTTCACATACTTTTTATATACTAAAAATGTACGGGTTCGATAGTAGTGCAGTGATCAAGGTTTTATTACACGTGCACTGATTAATTATTTTATCAAATACTATGATTATAATAGAAATGACATTATTTACACAATAACAAAAGATGATGACTAAATAAACTAATTAAAATAAAGTATAAAATTAAACTAAAATAATAAATGATTAAAACATTAAAAGAAATAGTTTGTAGATAATGGTTTGATTGACAACTTCTCATTTCATAAATAGTTGAACATTTATAGTTTTCTATTATATGAAACATTCATACAATTCATCTAACTTCTCTCTTGTGACTCTTAGAATTGTAAATTAAACTAGAAAAATTAGTCTATCAGTTTTTCAGTCACATGTAATTCAACTCCCAAAATAACAAAGATTTAAGCTCTCACAAATATACATAAACCTCTAAGTTGTGCAATTATTCACGTCAAATATCTTAAGTCTAATATAGTTAGTCTGCTCTTGTTTCAAGACAATATTACAAAAATATGTAAGAAAATTAGCTACTTGTAAAAACATGCATTCAAAATAAGATGTTCAAATACTATAGGAATTAAAATATAAAACATCATTTAAAAGAAATATTAAGAAACAATTATCATCAATCTATCTTCATGTCTCAGAATCAAATCATTTAGCCAAAATAGTAAACTCAACGTATAAACATGCGCATAAAACTAATAAATAATATTACAAAAAGAAAAGGGAAATCTTTTTTGCCCCCCCAATGTATGCGGTTTTTTTATACACTGCCTCCCAAAGTATTTTTTGTTCCACTTTTCCCCCTGATGTAAAATAGTTTTCGACGTTGCCCCGTAAACTTTTTTCCAGAAGAATATTCCTTCTAAATTCTATCGACCGGCCAGCTGGGGGGGGGGGGGATAAAGTGCAAGAATCTTATAGTTTAGAGGTAAAATGCAAAAAATCTTAAAGTTTGGGGGGCAAAGTGCAATAACCTTATAATTTGGATGATAAATTAAAATAATATTAATATTGAATTTTTATGTAAAACTATTATCTTTATTAAAAAATTGAATTTATATCTATCTACCTATATATATATATAATTTCTATATCTTTTTAATAATATATTTTTAACTATATTACTAATTACTATAATATCATTTCACGATTATATATATGTGTATGTGTGTGTGTGTGTATATATATATATATACATACACACACACACATATAATCATTAAATGATATCATAGTAATTAGTAATATAATTAAAAGGATATTATTAAAGAATTATCTTATAATATAATTATAATTGTACTTGGACGCAAATATTAAAGCCGTTTTTGCACTTTTTTCTATGTAATATGGTGATACAATCTTATACAATAATGTACTCATGATTAATACAGTATTTAATCACACTTTTTATACAAATAATAATATCAAATGATAATTTTATTTTTCGTATCATAATATATATTATAATGTATATACGAGATACACTTTATTTTATTTTGTTCAATCATAATAAAAAATAATATATTATTATGTTACTTAACCTAATAATTTACATAATACTTAGTCATGTGTTTCATACTTAATAATATAAAAGATTTATTGACAATATTTATATTTACAAAATTATAAATATTAATTGAAAATTTGGGGTTAAAATTGGAATTGTATTGACATCTTTGTGTGTGTGTGAGTATAAAATAAAAATTATATATCTTTGTCAAATATAAAATTTTAAGACAAAAATTCAATATTTATATTATTTTAATTTGCCCCCCAAACTATAAGATTTTTTGAACTTTACCCCCCAAACTATAAGATTCTTGCACCTTGCCACCCAGCTGCCCGACGATGGAATCTATAAGGAATATTCTCTCAGAAATAAAGTTTGGGGGGTAACATCGAAAGTTATTGTACCTGAAAGGGCAAAGTGGAACAAAAAATACTTCGGGGGTAATGTGTAAAAAAAAACGCATACATTGGGGGGCAAAAAAAAATTATCCCAAAAGAAAAGATATAACCATCACGAATCTCTTGACTCGTCTTGGATTAATTGATGATTTCGTTCCTCTACAAGTATGCCTCCCAGGACTCTAAAATATGATAGAATATGATCCCCCTTGGTTGTGGATGTTCACGGGGATTTTATAAGGCTAAAAAACTTGAATAGACCTATAATATATATGTTTTAATGTTTCTATTGCAGCGCACACGTTTGTGTACTTTCTGCCCACTTTTTTGACCTTAAAGCATCCAAATCAGCCTTCGATGTATTTGTATATCAATATATTATTTTTTATAGCCACTTGAATCACACCATTTGGATGTCGTATTAGTAGCGGTCGAAACACGCAAAACTTCTACGACAGACATGAACCCCCCACAACCAAATTGTCACGTGCTCAGTCATGTGTTAGCCTCTGACTGCCAAATTCCCACTGTACACAACCCTAACTCGTGTGACACTTCTTGGGGTTGTGTGTGGCAATCTTGACATGCCTATTTTGACTCCTTTTGCTATCATTTTCATCTTCGTGCATCCTTTGGCCTATTAGCCTGGTTTTTCCAAGACTATTGCATGGAATAGGCTCAAATAACCTATTATTGTTTGCATAAGAACCAACAAAAATGAACAAAGTGCAACATTTTCCAAGAATTAAAGAACTAGTGCATAAGCACGTGATATATATGCACGTCTAGTCTATAAAATGCTAAAAAAATCACACCCTAGAATACATGTAAAATCACATGCGAGCAATTATAATTCCCTCAGTTTTTATTTGTCTTTGTTATCCCAACATAAGTCCATTATTCAAAGACAATCTTTAGTATATGTATGTTTTAGGAATTTCTCTTAGTTGTATCACTCAGTTCAAAGGATAAAAAGTTCTATTACCATCAGGCAAGGTGATCATCTGCAAAATGGATTCTGTAGTGAACACGAGTTTTCATATAAGGCAAAAAAAACCCAGAAATTCACAACATTACTATCTTCCTCCTGAAACACCTATTTTCAGTCAACCACTATTCCACAATATCTTATCCCCATGCATTTATCAAACATAAGCATTCAATTCACTACCTAATGATCACACTTTTGAAACTTCTCTTCATCACAAATCCTTTCATCGGCCAAAATACACTCACATTTCACAACACATAACTCACCCTCTCATAGCTTCAAACACAAATATTTCTCTCTTTTTTTATTTACCACCTAATGTGTCCAAAATAGTTTGACCATCAAGAACCAGTTCGACTCTTTATTTAACATTTTATGCAACTTAGCTTTGACTAGACCGACTTGCAAAAAAAGCAACGGGGTGCTCCTGTTGTAGACACTCCGATACTTAAGTCAAAAGGTATGAATCACCTGATATATGGATGAAAGTATGTAAAAGAGATTGTGTTTAGAACAAGGGTCTAAGTTCCTATTTATAATAAGTGAATACTTGATCAACAAGTAAGGAATCTATTTTCTAAAGAAAACTAGGTCTCCTCATACAAAAAGGAGATACCTTTCCTTTATGACTCTTTTCCAAGTTCTGACTTCAAACCCTAAAAATAGTTGGGCCTTAAGGGCCCACAACTCATGCAAAGGGATGGCCTTTGACCAGGCCGAGCTCGAAGATCATCAAGCCCAGCTACTATCAATTAGTTCAGTCGCAAACGTTCTCCAAGATGGGAAATATTATCTCAAGAAGAGTTCCAGTCCGGCTATGTTGGTCCAACTGAGCCACCATTATTTACCATATCACTACCTATGAATTATACACACTCTACTAACTCCACCAGATCATCTCAGTCATAGAATCTTCATCCCATGGTTACAAAATCAAAGGCAGGAATTCACAAACCAAAGGTTCTTTCTTTAGTATTTTTAGTTGATGATGAACCACAATGTGTGCAACAAGCATTATAAAATGAAATGTTCAAAGAGGCTATGAAAACAGAATATGATGCCTTAATTAGGATTGCAACCTGGTCTTCCAGTTCCTGAGGGGAGGAATGTAATTAGATGCATATGGGTTTACACACACACACACACACACACAAATACACACACACTTATATATATATGTATATTGATAGATTAGTAACAAGTCATGAAGTGATCTCAAACGCACTATGTGTTTGAAAATGTTTAAGGATCGCCCACAAGAGGACGGGTTCAATCATAGTGCGGTGAGGTGACTCAAGTCGAATCTCATGAGGAAGACTAATCGAAGTCAATTTTTGTGTTTGATTCACGAACGAGAAAATAAAGAAAAATTTATCCTAAACATGTGATCAAACTTTAGTTTCAATTTTTTAGAAACTAATACGAGGATTTAAATGACGAGAATTGAAATTGAAAGCTTTGAAAAGAACAATAAAATGGGGGTGTAGGGATCTAAACTCGTCTCCATGATCAATTGGAATTTAATCGAACACTTAATCTACAAGATAGGGTTGTCAATCCCAAATTGTAAATTAAACACCCAACAATGCCAATTGATGTTTCTAAACTCATATAAGCACTAGGCACGTGAATTTCTACCCTAAAACATCAAGAAGTAAAATAACATAAACATATAGCAAGCATAAACATAATTAAACCAAGTAAGAAATCCATAAGCAAGGCTAGTAAATCATTAACTCATAATTAAAATCTCAAGTAAATTAACACAAAGCATAGAGGGAAAACACATTTGAACTACAACTCGAAAGTCAAAGAAACTACAATGATTGAAACATAAAATCCTAGCAAGAACTTTAGAAAAAAAACAGAACCAAATGCATGAAAATGACCAACATAGATAAACCAATCTACATTTCACTACCTATTTTCTAAACTATGCCAATTAGAGAAAAAAACTTGAAAACAAGAAAGAGGATATCAATGGAGGAAAATGTAAGTTTATAGCAAAACAATAAAAGATTAACATTGAAACTACAAATCATACATAAGAGAATAGATTACTTTAAACATTCATAGAAATTAACAAGAAACTACAAGAGAGCATCAATTGAAAACTACCTTAACTAGTCTTGTTCTTTAAATCATAAAATCCAAAGGACGAAATGTTCACCAAGTACAATAAGCTCACAAACTAAGATAAACTAAGAACTAAGCTATAATTCTACAAGCTAATTTAAACTAACTAAGTATTATTTAAGCTTGAAGGTAAAATGGATGAAAATAAGAAGAAAATGTAAGCTTGGCCACCCAAACTGTAAGGGGTTCAAAAATCTCTTATTTCTTAGTAGGAAGTGGTTTTTGTAGGGTGAAAGTGGGGGCAAATGGTAAAATTTCCCAAAAATGGCCAAACGTCGATGCTGGGTAAATGGCGCGTCGATTGGGCATCGACGGCACGTTGATCGGGCGTCGATTTCCGGTGATGGCGCATTGATTGGTGGTTGTGCTTCGCGTGTCTGATTTGTGTTTTTGTCAAATTGAGCCGGTTGTGATCCTCGGTAATGCGCCTGGGCTTGCTCGATTATCCTAAAACCAAGAAAAATAAAATAATATTAAAATTTACAAAAATTAAGAGGAAAATATGAAAACACTAAGAAAAATGCAATATAAGGAAAAATGGGACAAAATACGACTTAAAACCTACCAATGCACACAAAACAAGACAAAAAATATACGACAAAACATACACAAATATGTTCGAATCAAGACACAATGCCAACCTAGTTGCTCAGGATTTTTTCTCAAAGAGTAGTTTGCATACAAAATTACATGTTTTAAAGGGAGTTCTTAATAGTATTTTATAGGCTTAAATTTCACTTTTCATGCAATTTTCCTTGTCTTACATATTTTTGGGAATTTATTACGTTTTTGGTGTTTTTGATATTTCTCATAGATAAACAATAGTGTTTCGAGCCTTGAGGAACACATGCATTGACAAACTTAGATTAGACAACCAAAGGATGAACAAGGAAGGATCAAAGATGAGTAGAAGTCGAAAACGGAAGCTAAAGAAGTGGGTATATGTACAAATTGACAAAGTTATGCTGAAGCTATTTTGTATTTGATCCCATAACTCTCTCATACAAAGTTTGATCGAAGTGATTCAAGCTTCCATGGGGATATAAGAGATTTATGTACAACTTTCATAATGACACTGTTGTTTTATTTGGTCGTTTATAGGACCAAAAGTAATCTGGAAGATGCAACCCAACTTCCTGCCAAAGAGTAACTCGGGTGAAGAAACTGAGGTTAAACCCGACTTGAGACCCAACTTGGAACTTTACTTACAAGTTGGGTGCAAAAGAAACTAAAGATCACTGAGGCTAGACCCTACTGTAGACCAGACTTAAGATCCAAATTTCAATTCGGGTTTGCTGGTGGAGATGATTGATTTGGACTGCATTATTTGGTCTATTTGAACCCCTGTGGATAGCCTACGCCCTCTGAATGTGAAAGACATCTTAGGGAACTTATTACACGAGAAGACAAGACGGAGTTCCCCATGAGTCATCTCGGCTCATAACAATTCTCCTCTCTTTTATCATTATTAGATTAAGTTTGTTCATGTTTTTTACAAACAATTTTTATTTAAACATATCTGGATAATCGCTTTGATTCCGGACATGAGAGTATATTTATGACTCAAGTTTTATGATATTAAAGTATTTCATTTGTTAATTATTTTACTTATTTCGTTTGTATCTTGTTAATGATTTTGTGTGGGTAATTGATCACTACTTTAATACTTCTTAAAAATATTGAATCTATGAGAACTCGGGCGAAATAATATTTAGACGATAAGATAGACGCCATGGGAAAGGGGAGGATAGGAATGTTCATCTTTATAATTGGGGATATTATAATCTTCATAGCATTTTTCAGCCGATACGTGTGTCAACCTAGCAATACAGATACACAAGTAATTGAGTTTACGCACCTTTACTGATGTAATAGGACTACTGGTTAGCTTCAAGAATTTTTGTAGGATTAGACTTTAATTAAACATTATTTATCATAAAACAATAAAGAGTTGTCAATCAAAACCATGTATATAAACTAATGGTTTACCTATTATCTCCTATCCATTTATTTTATGCTTTCTTTTGTCATTATATTATAAATTCCCAATATTGATAGTTTAAACATCCAGATAAAATTGAAATGCTATGATCAAATTACTCATGGCATAGTCCATGTAGATATGATATTTTCATAAATTTAAAACCTGTGCTCAACCACTACTACTATTGAACCGCGTACACTTGTGGTAAATTAAGAGCGATATTGTTGGGGACTATTTGATTGGTATTTTGATAAGTAGCTAGATTCTACTTTAGACTTAATTTAGCATTTATTTTATTTTTTACTTTTTTTTTGTTTTATTATGTTGGTATTTTTGTTTGCCTGTGTGTAGTGCATGTCCACGAGTTCGAAAAAGAGGAATTAATTTTACTTGATTCAGAGTTTGAACCAACCTCTGAAAAGCTGAAGGTGGAAGAATGTGATATGGAGAAATAAGGTGACGGATTTACACAAGGTGATTGTAATAAATTTGAGGATGAACAAATCTATAATACAAGAGCCAAATGTGCACGTCAATTGATTGAACGACGAGCACAAGAGGAATTAGAACACTAATTGGTCGAACAATGAGCAAGAGAACCAGCTTAAAATGAGCAAAAAGATTGACATAAGGAGAGAAGAATATGTGAGGAGATTACACATCATCCTCTTCGTGATAGTTTCTGGAATACGTGAAACCAAACTTATGAAGGAATCGTGCACATTCCTATTCAAGCTAATAATTTTGAAATCATGCACACCTTGATTCAAATAGTGTCTCAAGGGTGGTTTAAGGGTTCACCGATTGAGGACCCCCACAAACATCTTACACATTTCCTACAAATGAGCGACTTTCGAAAGATAAACGGTGTGTCATGAGATGATTTTTGTTTATGCTTGTTTTTTTATTTTTCAGGGATAAGGTGAGGCATTGGTTGAGACTAATAAATGGAATAAGCATCACAACATTCAATGCATTGAAGGATAAGTTTCTTTCTATATTTTCTTCACCGAAAAAAATGATGCACTTAACGAGCAAGATTACCAGAATTGCGCAAGATAAATCGGATCCATCATACAAGGCTGAGGATAGATTCCTAGAGCTAATTTTAAGGTGTCACTAACACGAGGTTTTGTAGATTGAAAAAACATGATTCTTTTATCATGGGTTAAGGGTCAAACTCGAGATTTGATCGATGTTGGGGTCGGAGGATCATTATTGGCAAAGAGTGCGAGAGCTGATTTTGCTCTTATTAAAGACATGGATATGATGAATTATCATTGGACTTCCAAAAGATCATCTATGGAGTGAGTAGCCGAGTGATAGAAGTGGATTCTCTTAAGGAAATTATCGTTCAACTGGAAATGCTAACAAATTAATTACAATAAAAAACTAAGGGAGAGCTTCTAAAGAATGAAGATTATTTCTCGAATCCATTAGAAGTGAATTACAGGGGGCGACCTTATGAAAATAACCGATAAGGGTTTTATCCTATCTATCAAAATAATGAAGACTTGTCATTGGTAGTACAAAATATGTACTTCAAGCTCCTTCAGATCTCAAAGTAGTTAATACTTTCTTGAATTAGTCGTCTCAGTGGCTCTTGAAGAACGAGGCGAAATTAGATGTGGTTGTTGATCAAATGACGATATAACCAAGACAAGGGGAGCACAACTAAGAAATCTTGATACTCATGTTGGTCGATTGTCAAAGACAATAAGTGGAATTAGAGAAGAGTAAATTTTTCGATTACGAAAATGTGTCTTAAAGAGTCATGCAATGCTATTATAATAAGTGGTGGTATGCTATGAATGTGAGGAGAACCTGAGAGAGTCAATAGACAAAAGATTGATGAGCCGTATAATGTTTATATGAGTCTTAAACTTCAAAGGAGAAGAAAGATCACTGTGATTTTATTATTACATGTAATGTTGAAGAATTCAGTAGTAGAGAAACTCATTATGATTTGGAAGCAAGTGTGAACGTTATATCATGGGCTACATTTCATAATCTAAGCCTTCCAAAGATGAGTATGATGAATATGACATTGGGATCGGTGGATCAAACGGTGGTTTATCTAAAAGAAATTGCTAAAGATGTGATCATCAATATTGGAAAACTTAATTATCCGATAAACTTTATGGTGGTCGACGTGAAAGATGATTGATACATGCCACTTATTCTTAGAAGATCATTTCTATACACCACAACGTGAATCAATAGACATGGATAAGGGAGTTCTTATAATTTATTATTTTAGTAAATTTATTCGATTTACACTTTTCTCTGAATCTTTTGATAGTAGTGATGATGAGTTTGTGTGTGATGAGTTTTGCAGTAGTAACAAGGAAAACAACGATGAGGGCCTAAACGACAAGCACAAAGAGATGGACGCAACTTAGAATTAAATAGGCGTATAGCTTAAGATGTTCAAAGCACCTTTTGAAACCTTACCAAAATTTTATTTTTTTCGCTGGTTTATTTCTAAGTGTTATAAAGAATTTATAGGTGCACTCGAGTTAGCACCCGACTTGTAAACCAAATGCAAGGTTGGGTGTAGCCTCAATTTATATAATCGAGTAGTGACCCAAGATGACACACGAGTTGTTAGTTGGATGTGTAATTTTTTTCAAAAACTTGGAGTAAACTCGACTTAGCACCTGACTTGTAAATCGGGTTTTTTTAAAACTAATTTTTACAAGGAAGTTGTATTATTCACAAGAAATCCTATTTTCTTTAGAACACCTCCATATATTTACTCTAAAGACATTTCCCATATATATAAATAAAAATTTGGATTTGTTCTTACATACCAAAGACTTTTCATTCATCTAAATCATTTTTTTCGAGGATTCAAATTTGGGGGTAAAGAAGAAAAGCTTATATGTTTTCAAATCTAGGTTTGAGTTATAGATTCCATGTTTATGATTATCATTTGATATATTTTTCTAGAACTTTCTTAGTAATTTAGAGACTATTAGAAGCATGATTAGGATTTTTGAATTATTTATATTTCATTGCAAATTTATTTTTACCCTTTTATGTATGAAGTTTGTGTTTGGACTTTTAATGATCACGTGATTATATTCTTGGTGTTGGTTTTATTTGGATGATTCTTGTTTATTGGGAATGATTTTTTGATGAAGTTTAATTTATACAAATCATGGTTAAATGAATCAAAAGTAGAAGATTTGGGTGGTTATCAAATGATACATAGTTTTTGTGGAATACTTTATCAAAGAAGAGATGAGCTTGATTTTAATCTTTTTGGACAAAGAGAGCATTGAAGATGGAGATAGGTGTTACGCATGCGAAATGTAGTACACACTCAACTTACGAATCTTAATTCCTTACTAGAGTTACGACTTTTAATCAAGGTTGAATGCTTATTTCAAAAATGGCCATCGAAGTATTTCTTGAATGAAAGTTGGGACACATTTATGGGACCAACCATCGAACTTGGGAGTAGCTTATCATACAAAGGACAGAACCCATGCATGGTAACCAGAATTGAACTTCAACTGGGGAATGAGACTCGCTACTTAACGATGGAACAATTAGATAAAGATGTGTTTGAGATGGAATTGCATCACATGATGGTTGGGAATCGAAGATATGATCATTGGAGACTGTGTCGGGTTTTAGAACCACATAACTAATTATAAAGAGAAACAATTTCAAGACCTAAAGTCAATATATGAAAATTTGATAAAAAAAAAGGTCTGGTTTTGAGGTATGTGCACATATTTCCTGAAAATACACTTTTTGCTCGACCAGATTTCAATAATGTGACTGTTCGTGAAGTTGAAGTTGAGGTTATTTATTGGAAGTATGTGGAGAGTATCCATGGAAGGAAGAGGTAATATTTGCATTGGTGGTCTCATAACTTCTCTTTACATATTTTGGTATCAGCACGGAAGGATGGATGTGATTAAAAGGTCTAAAGTTTATTGATATTACCTTTTTTAAAGAGTAGAAACTCTTGTTACAATGGCGATATAGTTAGTGGTTTTGCCTTGATAATACGAGGTATGCACGATAATTCTTTCCTTTAAATTTTCATGATTTTATAACATTAAATGTTGAGGCAAATTGGATGATGACTACACCATCCCATGTGGTGTTGATTGAGAGGGAGTTAATACATGCCCTTCCAAAGTGTTGTTCTTGAACAAAGATGAAGAGAAGAGCTCGTCTCGGTGCTCCAAGCACTGGTAACCTCTTAATTGAGGTATTTTTGCACGTTTTCTAACTCTTCCTATTTTCAAAACTCTATTCCTTATCTTGCTTGTCATATAATTTTGGTTAAGTTTGGGGGTGAGGATATGAATTTGTAGAGTTTAAAAAGCGTACCTTATCTTGCATTTCATATAGTTTCATGTTAGGACTTAATTTTATTTAGTACGTTTATTGCTTTAAGTTATTATTTTTTCTATTTTTTTAATTTTAAGAGAGGATATCGTCGTTTCTTATGGAATATTTGGAATCAAGGGACCATTTGAGGATTTGTTGTATATTCTTGATATTGCAGATTTTGTGTGCTAAAAAAAGCCAATAATAACATAAATAAATCAACAAAAGTGAAAAAAAACAGGAGGAATAAAATTCCTCGCTGTAATTTTAGTGTTATTTGCCTACATCATTAATAAAGGCTTTCTTCTTATTATTTTTTCCTGGTTTATGGGGTACATTATTAAAGGCCTTTGGCTTCATTTAGTTTTATTATTTAGTATAAGTTTTGGGTTGAATGGCCTACATTATAAAGTCTTTGGTACACTATGAGGGTTGATGTGAAGCATAAGAATTAATTTTATATTCAGAGCTCCAAGTCTTATTTTTGGGTAGAGTCGATTGAGTTTGAGTTTTTATGCTAAGTCTATGTCACTTTATCCATATTTCCTACCTAGTCCAAAGAGCCTAACAATACAAACTAAATATTGACCACAGATTTATGAATCGCATGCATGCACCTTGAGTACAGTGATATCTTATGACGCTTGTAAAGCCTATAGGGCGCATAATGAGTTGAGTTTAAAGTATACACGTCCTCAAACATGAGTAGCGAGCAAAAGATATACATTTATATTATGAGGATTTTGAATGACAACATCTATGAATTCAGTGAGACTTGATAACATTTAGGAGGATTCATGGGCCTCGACCATGAGGTAACTTAGGTTTTGATTGAGAGTTGCATGATTCTTATTTACTTGTATCTAGATTATTGATCTATTTTGCATACGACGAAGTTTAATTGTTTAGTTCATTGGTCAGGACTATCAATGTTTAAGTCTGAGGGTTTTATTAGCATAAAACATTAAGAATTTTAAGGCTGTTTTTGAAAGAATTATATAGGCTTAACGTGCAATATTCATGCGATTTTTCTTGTTTTGCGTATTTCTTTGCAAATATTACGCTTTTGGTGTTTTGGGTATTTTTCATAAATAAATGATGGGTTTTTTAGACTGTAAGAAATATAATCATTTGCAACGGTGGTTTAGACAGTGAAAGGATTCACGAGGAAGGAGTAAAGATGAGTAAATGTCGGAGACAAAATCTAAAGAAGTTGGTATGTGAAAGAATTGACAAAGTTATGCTATATCTATTTTTATTTTATCCTATAACTATCTCATAAAAGTTCTAATAAAGGTGACTCAAGTAGCCATGAAAATTTGAGAAATAGATCTACAAGTTTTAAAGAGACACCCTAATCTGATTTAGTGATTTAAAGGGCCAAAAGTTTGTTGTCAGTTGCAACCCGACTTCTTGCCAAATTGTAACTCGGGTGAAGAAACTAAGGCTAAAACCGAATTGACACCTGACTTAAAAGTTGAGTGCAGAAGAAATTGCAGAACACCGAGGCTAGACTCAAATTGAGACCTAACTTAAGACCCGACTTGAGACCTAACTTAAGACCCAACTTAAAGTTAGGTTCAGTGACGAAGCTGATTAATCAGGGTTGTGTTGGTATTTTTGGACCCTTATAATTACCCTACACCACCTACACATGAAAAACAACTTAGAGACCTTAGAGTACATCATATATATCATATTGGAGGAGATTTGGGAGCCCAATGATGTAGAATTGACGCTCTTCCATCCACGGGATGACAAATGGAGTTTCACACGAGTCATCGCGGTGAAATGGTTCTTTTCTCCTTTATCATTATTAAATTAAGTTTGCTCATGTGTTTTAAAAACATATTTTGTTTAAATATTTCTGACTAATCGATTTGATTCTGGACATGGTAGTAGATTGATGACTCAAGTTTTATGATGTTAAAGTATTTCGTTTGTTAATTGTTTACTACCTATATTATTTGTATCTTATTAATGACTTTGTGCAGTAATTTATCACTACTTTAACACTTCTTTATAAAATATCGAATATATGAGAACTCAGATAAGATGATATTTGGCAATAAGATTAACAACATAGGCATGGGAGAATAGAAATGTTCATCTATCTAATGCGGGATATTATAATCTTAAGAGACTTTCTTAGCTAACTTACATGTGTCAACCTAGCGGTGTAGCCTAATGGTGTACAGATACGCGGGTAATTAAGTTTACGCACCTTTACTATCGCAACATGAGTACTGGTTAGCTTCACAAATTCCTATAAGATTAAAATTCTATTAAATGTTATTTATCATAAATTAATAAAGATTTTTCAATAGAAGCCATGTCTAGTAATAAATAATTATCTTATTATCTTCCAACAATTTATTTTATGCTTTATTTTGTCTTTATATTATAAACTATCCAAATTGATATTTTAAACATCTAAATAAAAATGAACTGCTAAGATCGAAGTACTCAAGACACAATCTACGTGGATACGATAGCAAAACTACAATTGAACCCCATACAATTGTGGTGGTAAAATTAAGAGAAATCAAGATAACGTTTTGATATTCTGAAACCTTTAGTTGTTAGCCTACAACCATAAGTTATAATCTTGTGCATAGTTGTATCCCCTCAATGAACTTTCATCCTCAAAACATTAACAATGATTTTTCTATGGTAATTTACCATAAGTGATCTATATGAGGCGACTCCCGGGATTTGAGCAACATGGGAAAAACAACTTGCTTGCAAATTCACTAAGGCAATCTATAGACCTAAGTAGGCTTCAAGTGTATGTCTTGGGAAAATACAGACTATACAACATTAAATTAGATTCATGGGATCAAATACAGACATATCTCTTTCTACAAGTCGAGTAAGACTTCAAGAGTTTATCTACTAATTTATGTAGATGATATTTTGATTACACGGTGAGTAGAGTAATTGATGATTTGATGAAAGTGTTTTGCAATCAAAAACTTGAGAAATGTGAAACAATTTCAAGGTACTCATTTCATTGAGACATTAGAAGGTCTCCATTTGAATCAGGTATTTTATGTGAAAATGTTTTTGAAATGATCACACATATTTGCAGCAAAAGGAACACCAACACTAATGATCACTTCAGAATAATTGTCAAGATTTAGAGGAAACATCAAGGGAATAAATCTAACCTTCTACGAGAGTCTTATTGGTGGGTTTTAGTATTTCACCATTACAAGGTAGGAATTTCCATTAGTTTTAGTATTTCACCATTACAAGTCAATTTATGTCTAATACTATGAACACACATTAGAGAGCTCTGAAAAGAATCTTAAGGTATTTGGCAGTATCAATAGACTATGGATTGAGTAAAACAATATATTCTCATCTTAACTTGTTTTTCTTAACTCAGACTTAGGTCTGGAATACTCATGGTCGCCTTGTACTTTTGATTGGGCGTTAATATCTGGATCTGCAGAAATAGTTGGAATCGAGCAACATCCTCACAGTTGAAGAGGCCACTGGATGAAGGCGGTAAGGTCGAGATCTATGGCTCTTGGGTGCGATGATTGAACCAAACTTTTATGCACCCCTTTTTAATAAATTATTTTAAAATCACGTCAATTTGCTCGCAAGAGTACGAGGTACTTGTAGGGTGATGAGTTTGACTCGAGTCGTGTCTCTCGAGGAAACAACTGTTCGGTCTTTGGATGTTTTTCTCAATTACGAATTGAAATAAAATACATGTACATTTGGGGTTTTAAAGAGATTGAATTGATCATTATGAACTAAAGCGATAATTAAATTAAAACTAATTAAACTAATTACTTAAACTAGATTATCAACTACGAGCTTTAATTAAACTAACAATAATACGCAACCATAAATTAAATCTAATTAACGAATCTAAGAGCATTAACATAAGAAATTATCACTAAACCATGTATCATATGAATCTAAGAACGAATAACTAAGCATGAATGAATCGCATAAATAAACTAAAGTAATACAATATACAATACCCAAGCATGAAATGATTAAACTAATTATTAAGACTAGAATTAACTAAGAAATTAACTAAGCAATTAACTACAAAATTAACTAAGAGTTTAGAGTACTTATTGTAACCAACAAAAGCAATGAAAAGCTCTAGCTATTCCGGAGTTACAGGTCGATCTTGGGCGAAGATTGAATCCCGAACGCGAATTCGATGTTTTGGACGCGTTGTTCTTCGATCCTTGATTTCCATCTTCAAATCTCGTTATGAGATGTGAAATTATGTTTATTATAAGCTAAAAATACCCTAGGAGGTCGTCACTTCTCTGAAAAACCGAAATATGGAGGGTTTTTATAGATATAACAAGTCTTGGCGCGCACGAAACCCTAAAATCGCAAAACTGGGCCGTCGCGTCGACGGTGCGTTGATCGACGCAGGCTGTCTCTCAGCGTCGACGCGGCCTGGGTGTGCGTGTCGGCTGGGCGGGTGCGTCGACTGACGCGGTCATGGATCGACGCTTCAGAAAGTTGCGTCGACGCTGCGTCGGTCGACGCGTCTAAGATCGATGCCTCAGAAAGTTGCGTCGGCAGGGCGTCGGCTTGGCGTCGATCGTCGCGGGCGATGACTCGCGTCGACAGAGTGTAGACGCTCGCGTCGATTGACGCGATAGAGAGCCTGTCTCAGTTCTCGATCTTTTTGCTACTCGTTTCACCGGAAAGCTCGTTCTTCTATTCTTGAACATCAAACTTCGTCTATTACGCGTTGAACTCTTCCGGTTACTTAGCTGTGAGGTGAAAAACAACGAAACATCACCTAATTGCATCAATTACGATGAAAATGCGGTAAAATAAGCTAGAATTATAAAATACGGAATTAATGCTTAAATCGTCCAACTTATACCAAAAACAAATAGAAAAACGAACTAAAAAGCTAATAAAATAAGGACAAATCTACGTTAATCAACTACCCCACGCTTAATTGGTTTCTTCGTCCTCGAACAAATGATAAATTCAAAGTATAACTAGAATGAAAATAAGTTCAAGTAAGAGTCGTGCTATGCTACATACATAATTTTGAAAATATAGGTACAAGTCACGCAACGTCAATCACTCGACCATTATTACATTATCGCTCCAAAATAAAATCATGCTTCCTCACGAAGGATAATATATATGTGTACGCTCAAAAGCACTCAAGTATTTTCTGCATGGGACGTGTATACACTCAAATCATACAATTACATGCACAATAAATAAGCACCGAAAATCAATCTCTTTTCAATCGCAAATTAAGTGTGTTGTCACTACTAAGAATCAGAAAAGGTCTTCGCGGGTTGTAATGTAAGGCTCTTTGGATGGGTATGGAATATATAAGTCGTGTGGCTAACTCATGATCAACCATGATCAATAAATCACTCAGCCTAACCTAATCACGAAGCAAAGTGCTTCACCTCGTACAAAAGAAAAACCTCACTAAACACTCGTAACGTAGCCTTTTGAATATAGGCTATTTCTCAACTCGTAACTCTAACCGACTTGAAACTCAAAATCACTTAATCACAACTCTTTTGCCTTTTAAACATTAGGCTTCATAAGAAATAAATAATAAACACAAGCCTTCATTTGTGCGTAGGCAATTACTAACACAAGACCCACCATCTTTCTTATCATTTTTTTTCGTACTTTTTATTTTTCCCCCGTTTATTCTTTTTATGGGGTTTCTCTCTCTCTTTTTTATTTTTTATTTTTTTTAGATGGTGGTCCTTACTCACAAAATTATAAATTCCTAATAACAATTCCAAGACTCAAATAACCAATAAAAATACGAACTCCTACCCCACGCTTTTAATGGGTTAGTAGGGGTCGACTCAATAAAATCACTCATGGCTAAAGGCATGGATTATTTGGCTATGATTGGCTCATTCGGAATTTATAGTGGCTAAAAATATATGGATATGGCCGGAATAGAGTTTTATATGCGCCTTAACTTTATTTTCAAAGTCGACTACACACAGCGGTTTCAAAGAGATATCAAGACTGAAACTTATTCAAGCACATGCAAAGATGATAATCACTCAGGCTACTCAGTGGCTTTTTGCATGAAAAAGTTTTGAATTGACGCTGCTTTTAAGGTTTTGTGAAATCAATTGCGTCCAAGTACCATTTTAAAATATATAAATAATAATTTTTAAAAATTATGCACTTATGCACGCTCAAAGACAAAAACAAATAATCATACATAGTCAACTTTGACAGGCATGCCGTACAATAGCAATTAATCACGTTTAAGCATATAATTATTACAGGCCAAGTATCAAATAAAATTACACAATTAATCAATACAAATCACACTCGACCACTCCCCTCTCTAAAAATCCCGACAATCTCTGGATTGCCACAAATACATCCAAAATCAAAAAGAGAAGGGAAAAAGAAAACATCCCTGAAATAATAGTAGTCAAGCCGCTACTCGTCGAATCGTGTAATTTGGCCTTGACTCAACGTGCGCGATATGAATTGTCCTAAAAAAAATAAAACAAGCAAAAAAAAAACAAAATAACAATATTTTTAGATTTTTTTATATTTTTCCATTTTTCTTAAATAAAGCATAATAAAAATAAAGAAACAAGATTAGAACTTGCGAGAATCATCATTCTCGGGGTTATCGTCGACGTCCATGTTAGGTGCGGGGTATGCCGCCTCAAATCGTTCCTCGAGCTTCGAAATGCGAGCTCGCATCTTCCTTAAGCTCCGACGATTTTGCTCGTGACTCGTATCAATCTTCTCGTCGATTATTTGGAGCTTATCGAACATCTTCAATTGAAATGCTCGGTTTTCTTAGAAAAATTGGCTCCAATCGGGATTCGGGCTCGAAGTAGAACGGAGGTCTTGCTCCATATCCTTGTCGCCATCGTCGTAGTTCGGTCGAGACAAAGATCCTCCTTGAGTCGAAGACCTCACTCGGGGTGCAGGGGCACGTGTCAATTAAATTGGAGTAGTCCCGAGTGGATGAAAACTGCTTTCGGCCAGAGAACCCGAAGTGACGGGCGAGGCGGGTTATGTACGGTGCGAAGGAGAGAAGTGGCGTCTTGCTTCCCGTAGTTCCCTTAGTAACGTTATATAGTCCTTGTAAAATTAACAGGAAAAATCGGACTTGACGACCATCGAGAAGACATTGAAGAACGTAGAGCTCGGACTTGGTCGCGTAGGTGGCCTCGTTCTTGCATAAAATAATGTGGCCGAGGATTTTATAGGCGACATATAGGGCATCGTCTTGAATTTTTTAACAAGGAAATCGCTTGCAATTGCCCGTATTTCCCCCGGTGATCATCCCCCAAAACGAGGCTAAGTCGAAGCCTTGAACTCCTACCGGGTGGTCCTCTTCGGTAGGAAAACCAAATATGTTGCCAAAAATCTCCTCGTAGACATAAACATCATTCCCACCTAGCCGACACGTGAACATCTCGTCGTTCCGGATTGCTAAAGTAGATAAAAATTCGAGCATAAGCTCGCTAAATCCGGGAAGGTGCATTTGGGCGAAATACCCACAACCGAGGCCATCGACATAGCGGGAAAGGTCGGTATGGTGTTCCGAGCCATTCGAGGCCTCTTCCTCAAGTCCATGGACGTTCAAAATCCTATGAGTTGCAAACCCCCATTTTCGTATATTCTTAAAAACGTCCCCATCCTTTTTTTCGTAAATTGGGAATGGTGCGCCATATTTCCCCGAGATATCCTTGCGTTTACCCGCTCGAGACATTATCAAACAACACGAAAGCGAGCGGGAATGATAAACCTTGAAAATAAGCCTCTTTGCTTCTTTGGAGAATTTTGTCGAACACTTGGCGTGCGTGTTCAACTAACTAAAAACTTGAGCTATTCTTGCACCAACAATTTCCCAACACAACCAAACAACGAAATAATGGTCCCAATATAAGTATAAGCGAAGTACCTCAACAATTGTAGCACGAATTTGCTCGTTTCCGGAAGACTGCCCCAAAACCCTACGTAGTTCGTCTTGAGAAATTGGCTTGTATGTTAGGTGGTTGATGAATTTCTTGGCAATGTGGTATGTGTGTTGAATTGTTTCGAATTTGTGGTGGAGTGTGGTTAGTGTTGCTGGAAATTTGAAGAAGGAAAAATTTTTGAAGAAGGGAGAACAACTTTTAAGTTGGGGAATGAAAAGTGAAGGAGAAAGGGGTGTTAGGATGATTTTAAAACAGTTTTCTGGGCCAATCCCGCGGGTCAAGATGGATATGGGTCGGGTCGGTCGGGTAAAAACCCGATTTTTAAAATTTTTTGGGCCGGGTACAGAGTCGCGTCGATGCTGCGTCGACCGACGCGAGCCCAGTCGACGCGACAGAGACTAAAATCTCGGCAGCTGCATCGACCGATGCGAACATCCTCGGCGTCGACGCAGGCGGAGTCCTGGGCGATTTTTTCTTCGCTCGTTTGATCAATTCTCCTCGTCCGAGTTCTTCTATCTGTTTTAAAAAGATAAAAACTAAAATAAAAAATAAATAAAATAAAATTGAAATACAAAATGATACAAATGCTCGGGTTGCCTCCCGAGAAGCGCAAATTTTAACGTCGCTTGCTCGACGCTATTTTGCTCATTTAATTCCAAACGTACGGTGGATCTCCAAACTCCACCGACTCGTGATCGTGATTCATCTTTCTTCCATCATGATAAAGCTTCAGTCTATGCTTGTGAACTTGAAAGGGTGATTTTTCAACCTCATCATACAACGTGGCTACGCCGTACTCATCCAATTCTTTTATCGAGAACGGTCCGCTCCATGCAGCTCCAAAATCAGCTGGGTCGTATTTACGCTCGTGATTATACAGTACTAATTCCCCAACCTCATACTGCAAGTTTTTGAATTCCTTCGTGGGAACCTCTTTTGATTTCTTCTTATTCCTCGTCAAATTGTTGAGATGTGCCTCGCCCTTGTTCGTATTGCGTGAAAATTTTTTGTTAGGGTAGAGGGAATCGTGCCTTGGGCTACTTATTGGTGGCTTCAACTTCACCCTTTGTTCAAACTCATTTGCTTTTCTCTCCACATCTAAATCATCTAAAAATTCCTCTACAATATCGCGCATGTCAATACCTAGCAACTCGATCAAGTCTTCTCCACTTAAGTGCATATGATCCTCAAACTCGTCGTACTCCTTGCTTGAATCGACTCATTTATCTCCTCCCTCGATAAAGAATCTGGCGTCGTCCCCGTCGCTCAATTTGTTCAAAGTTGCGATTTCTCGTAACTCGTTGACGCACGATGTAATGGGGTCAACGAATGAATCTTCCTCTTGCATGATAGGGGAGGAAGTGTTGTGAATATCTTTTAGAGAAAACGTCACTGTTTCACCCAAAACTGTCATTGTCATCCTCCCTTTATGAACATCAATTAAAGTATGGGAAGTAAACATGAACGGGCGCCCCAATAAAATGGTATGCTCAGCGCTACCAGTCGGAACTTCTCCAATGTCCATAACCACAAAATCAACCGGAAGTAAGAGCTCTCAAACTTGTACTAAAACATCCTCAACTATTCCCAAGGGTCGTCAGGTTGAGCGATCGGCCAATTGTAGGCGCATGGTTGTCGGCTTTAGTGGTCCAAGATCGAATTCTTTATAAAGCGAAAGCGGCATTAAATTTATTCCTGCTCCAAGATCCAACATTCCTATTGCTTTCTGCCCATTAGCTAATGAAATAGTGATGCAGAAACTTCCAGGATCGCGTTCCTTGGGTGGAAATGTCTTCTTAAAAATTGCGCTAACTTCCTTTGGCAATGTTACGTATTGATCCATCACTAAGCGTCTCTCCTTCGAGGCAAGTTCCTTAAAAAATTTAACGTAGGCGGGCATTGTTTTGATTACCTCCAAAAGTGGTAGGTTGATATTGACATTCTTCAAGAGGTTGTATAGCTCCATGAACCTCTTGTTCTCTTTTGCTGAACACAAACGGCTTGGAAAAGGAACAACATCCTTAAATTGCATCGTTGATTGCTTCAGCAGTGATGGTTCGTCTTTGCCAAGGGTGTTGTTCGAAATCGTCCCTTGAATGGAACCAGGCACGTATCTATTGGTGGATTTATGTATCTTGTCTACTGGTTTAGGAACAATTTCCTCATCCTGGTTCACTATGCCATTGTCGATCTTCTTCCCACTGCGAAGGACGTGAACCACCGACGCTTGCTCTGGTTGACTTGGTAGCTTGTCCTTCTCCTTATTTGACCTTGCAAAATCTGTTGCTAGTTGGCCCATAGTTCTTTCCATCCTATCCATGTCTTTAGCTTCTTTGAGAGTTCATCAATCTTTGCGTTCACCTTTGTAAGTACCTCTCTATTGCTGATCGTCTCGGCCACTTGATTTTGCTGCCAAACCAACAGCTGATCATTTGGTCGAGTCGCATTAGACGCCTTCCCTTGCGTATGAAAATTATTTTGTGGCGGCGGCACTGGTGGTGCTTGATCATATTGTGGTGGGGGATATTGCGGATAAGGTGGCATATAATTCGGACTTCCTCGGCCCCACTTGAAAAGAGGATTATAACGTTGCGGTGTGTACTTCTTTTGATTCGAATAATTTTGGATCGCGTTAACATCCTCATGCTGCTCAATGTTGTTCGGACACACGTCTGCTAAATGCTGGGGGATCCATACTGGTTACATGTTACGGCCATATTTTGTGCAGTGGCCTTGCTAGCTCGCTCGGCTTTCCAAGCAGCTAATTTCTCGTCAAATATCTCCTCACATTTCGCCTTCACTAACTTGCCATCATCTAAATCAGGATCGGGGATGGAAACTTCGTTAACCCTCATTTTACGAGTTCGAGAGTTGGTTTGTCTAGATTTTTCGCTTTGCTTTTCCAACACCCGCCTCACCTCGGTGGCTGTCAAATCTCTAAAATCTCCTCCCGCTGCTATCTCTACTTCTCGTTTCCCATGGTCCAATAAACCATCAAAGAAAAACTGGTTAGTCATCTCCGGAGAATAGTTGTGGTGGGGTCAAGCTTGCAAAAGTATCTTGTAACGCTCCCACGTTTCATGAAATTGCTCTCCCTCCAACTTCTCAAAAGTAGCAATTTGCCGCCGAAGATTCCCCGTAGTTTGGGCCGAATAGTATTGATTTAAAAATTTCTCACTGATCATATCCCAGTCAGTCAACAAACCAGGCTCTAGGGATAGTAACCATGACTTCGTCTTGTCCTTCATGCTGTATGGGAAACAAATCATTTGTACCTCCTCTTGGTTAAGGCCATGAACCACAAATCTTCCAACCTCATCAATAGAATAGTTCAAAAATGCCAAAGGTTCTTCATGAGCACCTCCGTGAAAAGTTGGGAGTAAATTAAGTTGGTGCGGTTTGATCTCCACTTCTCTTGCTATAGGTCCAAGAACAATAGCGGACCTAAAGGGTACAACCTTTGGACGCGCCGAATCGCACTACCTAGGTGCTCGATCTCCCCTTGGTTCCCTAACTCGGTCATTTGCTCTCTCTTAGTGATCGTCATATGCGTAATGGTTCTCGCGCTCGTATCTTCTTCCGAAATTGTTTTGCTCGTAACCATGATCTTGATTCGCCAACCACTCATTCACGTGCCTTTGATTGTTAACATAAGCGTTTCGCTGCAAAACATCCTCATTCCTAAGTGCCACGTTCTCGATGTTGTGTTGACGCATGGCATTGTTATTCATCTCTTCGTTTTGCCTCATATTTTCCATGTTGGGTTCGTGATTGATCACGTTGTGCTGCTGGACTCCTTCGTCTCTCATGTTTTCCATGTCTTGCTGGTAATTAGCCCAGTAGGCTCGGGGTTGTGGTTGTCCTTGCAAAATGATTGGCTCAATCCCATACCCATTTCGAATCGGGCGTGGAGGTGATCTTGGTGGCGAATCGCCGTTTCGAATTGAATGTGCTCCTACCATTGTGTTGGGAACTTGGTCGCAAATAAAATCAGTTGCTGCTGACGAATCGTTCTCGGGAATAAAAATGGGTCTTGGTCTTGGTGGATTTGAACGGTGGACGTTGTCAATGAATGGTGCAAGGTCGCGTTGAAGTGATCGCCTTCCTTGCATAAACTCAACAATACATTAACGTACCAAATGGCAAAAATCCCAAAACCAAGTGCAAAAATAAAATAAATAATAAAAATAAAAAGAAACTAATAATTTAAAACGAAAAACATCTTATATTCCTACTCGTTGCTTCCCCGGCAACGGCGCCAAAATTTTGAACCAAAATTTTATGCACCCCTTTTTAATAAATTAATTTAAAAGCACGTCAGTTTGCTCGCAAGAGTACGAGGTACTTGTAGGGTGATGAGTTTGACTCGAGTCGTGTCTCTCGAGGAAACAACTGTTCGGTCTTTCGGATGTTTTTCTCAATTACGAATTGAAATAAAATACATGTACATTTGGGGTTTTAAAGAGATTGAATTGATCATTATGAACTAAAGCAATAATTAAATTAAAACTAATTAAACTAATTACTTAAACTAGATTATCAACTACGAGCTTTAATTAAACTAACAATAATACGCAACCATAAATTAAACCTAATTAACGAGTCTAAGAGCATGAACATAAGAAATTATCACTAAACCATGTATCATATGAATCTAAGAATGAATAACTAAGCATAAATCAATCGCATAAATAAACTAAAGTAATCCAATATCCAATATCCAAGCATGAAATGATTAAACTAATTATTAAAATTAGAATTAACTAAGAAATTAACTAAGTAATTTACTACGAAATTAACTAAGAGTTTAGAGTACTTATTGTAACTAATAAAATCAATGAAAAGCTCCAGCTATTCCGAAGTTGCACGTCGATCTTGGGAGAAGATTGAATCCCGAACGCGAATTCGATGTTTTGGACGCGTTGTTCTTCGATCCTTGATCTCCGTCTTCAAGTCTCGTTATGAGACGTGAAATTATGTTTATTATAAGCTAAAAATACCCTTGGAGGTCGTCACTTCTCTGAAAAACTGAAATATGGAGGGTTTTTATAGATATAACAAGTGGCGCGCACGAAACCCTAAAATCGCAAAACTGGGCCGTCGCGTCGACGGTGCATCGATCGACGCAAGCTGTCTCTTGGCGTCGATGCGGCCTGGGTGTGCGCGTCGGCTGGGCGGGTGCGTCAACTGACACGGTCATGGATCGACGCTTCAGAAAGTTGCGTCGACGCTGCGTCGGTCGACGCGTCTAAGATCGACGCCTCAGAAAGTTGCGTCGGCTTGGCGTCGATCATCGCGGGCAGTGACTCGCGTCGACGGAGCGTCGATCGAAGCGATGGGTTAATTTCCTCTTCTTATTTTAGCCCATGGAGACCTTTTTGGCAAGGTCTTACATGTCAATGTGACGCCTCAACCTCTGGCTTAGCCACTTAGTCAATGGGTGCTTCTTCGGCCAGAGGAAGATTTGGCTGGGGGTCATCTGAGTTATCCTTGGAATCTGAAGAGCAGTTGAAGACACATTTTTCTGCAGAACAAAAGAGAAATTGCTTAAAGATATGAGCCTATTTTGAATAATAGAATGGAAGACCTAAGAAGTATTGACATACCAAACTCCAACTCAGACATCGGAGAAAGAGGTCGACGGTTGAGACCCAGGAAGGTGTATAGACTTTCGGACTTGGAAAGATTTATCACATCGTAGGGATGTTTGTTTCATTTGGAGACCTAATCCTTGTACCTCTGGTGGGTCACACATGGAGGTTTTTCTATAATTACTGGGTCATGGAGAGGAGTTACCTCTTGCCATTGGGTATGAAAAGGCTAAGGTTCATAGGAGAGGAGGAAGAAAAATTATGCTCGCCATTCAGGCATCTTAAAAGAAGGTTTGATGAAGAAGTGGTCCTGATTACGAGACAAGAGGTAGAATGATCCTTTTTACTTCTTAATTTAGTAGAAGAAATAAAAGAAGTCTATATCAGGTTCCACTTTATAATACCGACATAGGGGTCATTTGTGGTAGGGAAACCTTATTTCTCACTGCTAAAATTACCATGAATGGGTGTATAAGGAGTATAATCCTTGCTAAGATGTGGTCTTCAAAGATGGTGATGTGCCCAGAATGGGGATTATCGGCATCATTCTTACCATCATAGGAAGGACTAGAACCATGTGGTCGGGAAGATGAAGGTTTTTTTAATAAAACGGGGAGTAGCTCAGAATCAGGAAGGAGCCAAGGATTCTCTACAGTAATCCTAGCACCTTGTAGGAGAGGAGGGAGATGAGCATGAGAAGAGGAGGGAACTACCGTCATGGGGTTAGGGTGGTAGCAATCGAGGTCGGAAGGAGGATTATAGGCTTAAGACTCAGTTAAAGGGATGATTATTGGGATTTCCCGGGTTAACATTTCGGTATGATTTTCTAGCTTGGCCAAAGTCGGGTTGCCGATAGCCTCATTACTAGGCCGGTTAAGATTTTTCTACTATTTTTCCTATTTAAATTGATTTCTACTGATTAAGTCTCAAAATGTTGATCAGAATTGGTGGTGATATCCATAGGGGAGTTGGGAATAGGGTTTTGAGAATAAAAAAATCAGGGAACGGGAAGATGCTAGAAAAAAAAGAGAGGAGGGGAGAAATGGGCCCGTAATCAAAATAAGTGACTGTGAATTAAAATTAAGAAAATAAAACTAAATTAAGTTGGAATAAGGGGACTTACCCATGGTATACAGACCTGTGGAGTTGCCGAGCTTATCTATTGAGGAATTGAGGTGATGCACTTTTGTAGAAGAGCTTGGGAGTTTTTTAATGGCGGATGGCCAAAAATTGTTCAAAAAATTGTACATAAGGGGGGGGGGGGGGGGGGGGGGAGGTTTGGGGTGTTAGTTTTGGGCTTTTCATTTTTAGGTTCACTCGGCTTATTTTATCGCAAAAAATAGGAAACAGTCATCTGTCTTTTTTGACACAATAGTAAAGTCGCATTTAATGTGGTAACGTTTGAAATGTCACTTGACAGCTATGTTTTTCCCAATAATTCCACACATGTGGGTGGATGGCTACGGTTTTCCAGAGACTTGCATTTTATGTTCTATCTGATTTCCTACCTCAATCAGTTAGAATATGGGGGACTATCCGATACAACATCAAAGATTTAGGTCAACATGCACGTCGAATTAGGTAGGTTAGATAAGAGGAGAAAACTCTTTAAAAGAATCATCGAGCTCTTATGGTTTGGAATATTAGTAATATTCTTAAATCAGGTCGAATCAAGGACCTAGCTTTTATATGCCTACGATGCGCTGATATAGTCATGGTATGGGCCCTGACAGGCTAAAGTTGCATGGATGGTTTATGGCCAATGATTATTATGGCAACTTAACAAGTGGCAAGAGATCAAACAGTTATGGTAACTTTACCCCGTATGGAGAAATCCTAATTATTATTCGGTGAGTTTAATATGGAATCATTGTGTTTATAAGAGACGGAAACCCTAGTTTGGGACACGTCTCTTCTCTATATGAAGAGGATACAAGTCTCAACTCTATTCTAAGTTGATTATTCATACTTTCAAAGAGTTTTCTTTTATCACTATATATAGATATTAACTTAAACATCAAACGGCCAACGCCGGGACTGTCCGGCTCGGGTTTCGTTTTGTAGGCCGCTCGTGTTCGAGAAGACAGTACGAGAATTAGTGACCTCTTTCTTGGTGAGCCAATATTTTTGATCGTATCACTTACAAACCTATGAAGCATAAATTTAATCAAATTATATGTGATTAGCATGATGACAGAGCTAGCAGATGACAACTTCCATGCACTACAAGTCATAGTTCATGATCGTACGAGGTGTAGTTTTCATCCTTATCTGTATATATTGCATCATAAAATGTTAGGTTATATATAGATGCCTATTAGTTAGGGTTTATGTATTCAGAAAGTTGTAATCTCAATTTTTCAATATAATGAATTAATCTTTTGTTCCTATTCTTACATATTACAATTTTATCTTTTTCTTTCAGATATCAATAATTAATATGGTGCGACATGATTGTAAGAGAGAATGTAATTTACTAATATATCTTTGAATTAAAATCTATAAAAAAATGTAATATTTAAAATAATTTTCAAAATAAATATTTAAAGAAATAATGGAGTTGTTAGTTTGTGACCCAAAATTCAGAAATGCAGCATCAAGTTAGTCTATAATATTTTTACTGAAACTGGTGCTACAGTGTGTAAACTTCTAAGATGAAAGAAAATAAAATCTTAAATGTAAATATTCTCATTCATATGCCTAAAAACCATATTTATTCATACTAGTTCTTTTGTTCGTATATGTAAAGAATCCAATATAATGTCGTATTGTAAAATTTTGATATCCTGTTGCGATGCACATAATGTAACATAATGAAATAATTCTAATATTAAAATAATAATATATCGTATAAATGAAATGTAAAAATGTATGATAAGTCTCAAGACTCGAAAATGTGTTATATTTAGAACGGGGTGCATGTTAAGACGACTTGACTTGTTAATAACGGCAGATTAGGCCAGATAAATGGGTCATAACCCGTTAGGCCATCTGACTCAATATTATAGAAGTATATTAATTTTTGTACTGTGATGTATTGATTTTTGTACTGTAAAGTATTAGTTTTTCATAAATTTCTAACCGATGCTATGATGTATTGATTTTTTGTACTGTGATGTATTTATACTATGATGTATTGGTTTTTTTTATTATAATGTATTAATTTTTGCACTATAATGTATTTATATAAAATTTTGGCCTAACGAATGATCCGTTAGTCCGCCGAACAAGAGTGTTGCCCGTTAACAAAATTTAATTAGACTTACTAACTAAACACATTTTAACACGTGTTTCATATTTAGAACTTATGCGATCAAAAAGATTAGTTTATCAAGAAAGAGGTCACTGCTCTATGAATGACCTTCTCAAACTCGAGCGACCTGCAAAATAAAGCCCAAGTTGGATAGCCCCGACGTAGGCCCTCCGATGGTTAAGGCAATCTGTATATAGTGATGAACGAGAGCTCTATGAAAGTAAGAATAATCAACTTAAAATAGAATTTAGGCCTATGTCCTTTTTATATAGACAAAAGACGTGTTCTCAAGGGTTTCCATCTCCTATTAACCCAATAACTCCTTAATAAATCCACCGACTTAAATTATGATTTCTCCTTTATGCTAAGTTATCATAACTGTTAGGACTCTCGTAGTTTTTTAAATTACCATAACAATCATGAGCCATAAACCATCGTATACGTTCAGCCCACCGAGGACCTTACCATATTATATCAGACCAGTCCGTCGGGGCCCATACCATAACCATATCAACTTATGACCATATAACGCCTATCTCTCTTATCTGGCATGATTTAGGAACATTACTACCATCTCAGCCCATAAGAGTTCAATATTTATTTTAAAGAGGTCACTCCTCTTATCTAAGCGACCTCATTCAACGTGCATACCGACCTGAATATTTGATGTCGTATCAGCTAGTCCCCAATATTATAGCTAATCGAGGTAGAGAATCAGATAGAATATAAAATAAGTCTTAAAACCCACGTATGAGGAATTCTTGGGAAAAACTTAGTCATCAAAGACATTACAAATGTTTATCTTATTTAACGTAATCCTACCGTTGTGTCGGAGAGGACAGATGTCCCTCCCCTGTTTTATCGTAATAAAATAAGTCAGTGGTCCAAAAATGAAAGGACAACAAATCACCCTTGGGCTCGTTTGGGAGCCCAGATAACCCAAGATAAGGGTTCATAATCTGATTTAGTCTTATGTTTTGGAATACCGATTAGAAACATGCCTAATATGTCAAGCCCGCGATACCTATCCAGCATACCCCTAATTAACAATCGCTAGCCTCCCGTCTGACTAATAATCTCGCAGCTATTGGATACCAATCTGGCAATCGAAATACCATTCGTAGCCCTTTAGATTTAGAAAATTTTACCAATATCTCCTCCACTCTACAATTATTTACAACTCAAAGTCAATATAAGTATGAAAAAAGAATGTCTCTTTATTTCCCATCATCTTCTTCAATGATGGGAACCTAACCAGATATCACTTGGTTCTGCATATTCTTGATCAGAGTTTCTCATCATATTTTTTGTTTTATCTTACCCAATATTAGCTTTCGTTTTTTTGTTTGTTTGTTTTGGATTATTGCTCTATAGGTTTTTTTTTCTTGGTTCATGCTTCGGCATTCTCTTCCCTATTCCGGGGCCAAGACTCATTTCAGTCGAATCAATTTGTTCAATAATTGTTCGACACCTGTTGTATTATTTTTTATTAATTTGAACTGAAACATTTTTAGTTGTCTTTTTTTTTATTTTTTTAAGAAGATACTGTAATTTTCTCCGTTCCTGAAGAATACGGCAAACTGTAAGTCTCCTAAATTTTGTTGGGCCATTAATGAGTTTTTTTGGAACAATTAATCTGCTCAGAAATGGGGTAAATGGATGAAGCGTAATAGAGAAGGGTATTTGTGGCAATAAGTTTATATCTTACTTTTATCATTAATGCAAAATGGGAGACAAAATATCATAGATAATCAATTTGTAAGTAATCGTTTACTGCAAACACGATATAAAGTTTTAATTGAACAGTTTTCTAATCGCGAATTTTTAGGTATCTGAAGTAATCTGATCAAAATACCAAACGAGGCCCTTATGTATAAGATTGAGATCACTTTCCCCTTCTTTACCTTTTACCACACTGCATATTTTTTCACTTCCAAAAGCATCATTTTCATAGCGTCCGGCATTAACAACTCTCAAAGATTTCTAGCAAGATATGTCACTCCCAGTCCTTCAATAAACTAGCTAAGAAACATCTCATATCTGCATACCGTGGGTAAGGCCCCCTACTTTTACTCAATTTCATCAATTTACCTTATATCTATTTCTTGTTGTCCATTATTCTGACTGTGCCCATGTCGCCCCTCCCCTTTTCTTATTTTATTTCTCTCTATTTTTTAACCTTTTAGCATCTCCCCATTCCCAGAGTTCTGATTCCTAAAACCCTAATACTAGCTCACTTATAGATTTCACCCCCAATTATGATCCCCTATCTGAAAGTGAATCATTAGAAGTCCCCCTAAATAGGAAAAATAGTAGAAAAAGATTATCCGACTAAGAACTGGCCCAGTAGACGAGCCTACCAGAAGTCCGACCTGGACTGAGTTAGAAAACCATACAAGGATGTTGACCGAAGATATCCCAGTAGTTATTCCCCTAATTGAATCTCAAACCCCTAATCCTCCTTCTTACTTTGATTAATATCATCCTAATCCCGTGACCATAGACCTTTCTCCCCACACGCTCGCCTACCTCCTCTACAACACGGGGATAGGGTTACCATAGAAAATCCGTGGCTCCTTCCTAATCCTAATCTACTCCCCATTTTCATAAAAAACTCCATCTCCCTGACCACATGATTCCAGTCCTTCCCGAGGCTGGCAAGAATGATGCTGATAATCCCCCAACCTAGCACCATGTTCGAAGACCATATCTTAGCTGGGATTAGGTTTCACATGCACACTTTATGATGGTCTTGGTAGTGAAGTATAAGGTCTCTTTTCTTCAATGACCCCAATGCCATCCGCTTCATTACCAGTTACATGATCTTAAGCCGGTATTATAAAGTAGAACCTGATACAGACTTCTTCTACTTCTTTTACAAACTTAAGAAACAAAAATGATCATTCTACCAATCATCCCATAACCAGACCCACTTTCTTGCCAAACCTTCTTCCAAGGTGTTTAAATGGTGAGCTAAGTTTTTCTTCCTTCACTCCTCTGAATCGTGGCCTTTTCTTACACAATGGAAAGAGGTGAATCCCTCCCCAAGACCCAATAACCATAGGAAAATTTTCACTTGCGACCCGTCAGAAGTAAATTAATTAGGTCGCCAAGTGAAATAAACATCCCAATGATGTGGTGCAGCTTACCAAGTCTAAGAGGGTATACACCTTCTTGGGTCACAACCGTCAACCTCTTTCTCTGATGTCTGGGTCAGATTTTTGTATGCCAATACCTCTTAGGTCTTTAACTTTGTTGTCCACAATGTGCTCATATCTAACCAAAATATATTTTGTTCTACAGAAAATATTATTTCAATTGTACCTCGAATTCGGAGGATACCCTAGTTGTCCTCCAACCAAATCCTCCCTTGGCTGAAGAAGCACCCACGACCTAAGATATCGAGCAAGAGGTCGGGATAGAGGTCACTGCACCGATAGGTGAGAAAATGCCTAAAAAGGTCACCGTAGGTCAGAGCAAGAAAATAAATATAACACGTGGACAATCCTAACCGCAATCGTCCTCTACTGCCTTCGATCAATATGTTGCAATCGTTGATCACTGACCTGCATCTAACCCTCCACCTTAGCATCTTAGTGCCCAAAAACCATCGAGCTCGACCTTACTGCCTTCATCCAACAGTTTCTTGAACTGTGAAGATATTGTTTGGTTCCAGCCATTCCTATAGAGTAAGATATTAACACCGGACAAGAAGTTTTGGTGACCCTCAACATTCCCGAATAGGTGGCCCTGGTGTCATAACACTACACACAGGTAACTTTACTTATAACGTACTCTTGTGAATATTCATACATCTCTTCTTACTTTTCCTTAACACTTTTTATTTAATGCAGCTAAGACCTCTCCTCCCTTCTCAATCCAGCCACTCAATAGCTACAGACCATCAAGAGACCTCTCTCGCAAAATGAAAAAAGGTTTCTAAGAAGTTAGTGCAACAGGTGAACAAGCACATGGAGAAGCTCTCATTGCCACAGGGAGAGTTGGATGATGCTCGGCGTCAACCGAAGGTCCGCAAGGAGGAACTAGAGGCAGCACAGTCGAAGATAACTCTGACAGAGGTCGAGTTCCACATCTTTAAGGAGTGTCATGATACTAAAATAGAGGATATCTCCGAGAAACACCAGACCAAGCTATAGAAGAAATAAATTGAAGCTCATGCTCGTGGGGTTGAAAAAGGTCATGCATGTGGGGTCCGTAATTTCTTGAAGCATACTGAGTTAGTTTGATGTTGACCTACCTTCACACCTCTGCGTTCCTTCAGAAAGTAAATAAAGGAGCCAAGATGTATTTCAAGACAACCATCGATAGAGCTAACCAACAAACTTAGGCAACGGGAATGAATTTCCAGGCTCAAGAAAATTCTCCTCCTTTTGATTTCCGGAAAAGTGGCCTCGACCAGGATCCTAATGCGACCTGGTGGGACAAATGTGCGGCCCAGGTAATTATCTCATCTTACCTAAGCTCTGAGCTTGATATGTCCTTGGAGGAGTTTAGGCCCCAAGTCCCCCCAACTGCTCCTTGTAATAAATAAACATCGTACCCCCTATATTGTAACTCATTATTTCAGAATCGTCATTATATGATACATATAAATTCTTAATACTTTTCCATACTTAGCAATAATCTTACCCCTTATTCTGACCTGCAATAGTAATTCAGATACCCTAACTACCACCATATGATAATTAACTATTTATACCATGTGTAATGAGGTAACTTAACCCACTTAACCATGTCGAACATTCACTCATATCAACATATATATGCACAAGTTCCAATCGATAAGTAGGTCGATCACAACTCACGTGTTCTAGCAAAAACCAATACCATACATACAATGATGCAATTCAAGCAAAACCTTAACCATGTAATAATGCAGCATAAACATTGGGTCAACCAAGAATCTACATAAACTTTACAAAACTGTAACCATATTCAAATAACTGAACCATAAACCATCTCCGACCTAAACAAGCATCGGGCCATATCATCCATAAAACCATAAAATTCATCTCTGACCTAAAAAAAGGTTGGGACATACCATCCACAAAACTATAAAATCTATCCTTTACCAAAACAAAGTCCGAGCCATAACATCCATAAAACTATAAAATCCATCCCTGATCTAAATAAGCGTCGGGCCATCCTATCCATAAAACCATAAAATCCATCCCCGACCTGAACAAGTACCTGGCCATACCATACATAAAATAAAAAAATCTATCTCCGACATAAACAAGCATCTGGCCATATCATCCATAAAATTATAAGATAAACCATATACCAATTTTATAACCATAAGTTCCATTAATTCTTCCCTGACCTAAACAAGCGTCGGGCAAAATCACATAAGAAAATGAAGTGAAACCACAAGTAAAATACTACCACACCATATATATCTCCCTCTATCTAGGCATAACACTGATTTATACATTTTTGTATGTGATTTTCGTGTGTTTTTGCATTGTATATTGTTTGTTTTTACGTGTTTAAGGTTTATTTTTTTCTCGTTTTTCTTCCTTTTGATGTTTTTCATTTTGAATCGTGTTTAATGTTTTTCTACTTTATTTTATAAGAATCTAATTTTGCTTTATTTTTGTGTTTCAGCTCAAAACGAAGAAGAGGGGATAAGCGACGTGCCAAAGACCTGCAGGCACCGTAATGCAGTGCCTGTTTCGACGCCGAGAGCCGCCCGCATCGACCGATGCTAGGTCGACGCTAACTCTCTGAAGCGTCAACCTTTGCTCCGTCAGTCGATGCATAAGTCGACACAACTTGCAGTCGCGTCGATCGACGTAATGCCTGGTCGATGCGAGAACCCTTGCACGCATCGACATCGATGCTCGAACCGCGTCGGTCGACGCTCCAGCTGTTTGAGCGGTTATTTTTGGAAAAATCCATATAAACTCATTGATCTCTTTAGAAAAAGTGCTGGAACTTGGGGGAAGGTTTGGAAATTACATAGATCCCTCGGTTCTTGCCCCCTTTCGATTACACGCATGATTCGGGTTGAAGAGTTGAAGATCGCAAGTTCAAGTCTTCATTTCCTTGTTTGTTATTCGTCTCCGTTTTACTTTTCAGTTCTTAAATGTAGTTTCTTAGATTTTAGATGTTAAATAGATTAGTTAGTAGTTTGTAGTTTAATTTCTAGTTTGAATATCGTTACTTTCTTGCTTTTAATTTGTATTTCGTTTTATCTTCCGTATTATCGTTCTCGATAAGATTATGATGCTTTTGTGTTGCTTAGTAGTTTAGTTACAATTTATTGAATATGTTAATGCTTTATGGCTTGAATTTATCAGTCTAGTGCCTAGGGCCATTTAGAACCATCTCTCGGGATGATTCGATGCTTGATCGACAAGTCGGGATTGACAACCCTGACTCTTAGGTAAGGTGCTCGATGAAATTCCCGAGTGATCGTGGAGATGATTCTAGCGCACTAGAACCCTCGCTTTCTTAATTGTTTCAAAGCTTTTGATTTTATTTCTCGCAGTTTAATTCATCGCATTAGATGTTAGAAATTCTCAAACCAAAATTGATCGCGTGTTTACTTTAGTCATTTTCTTCGTTTTCTCGTTTATAAAACCAAACACCAGAATAACTTTCGATTAGTCTTCCTTTTGATTTGACTTGAGTCCAACTTACCACCTACAGCTGCTCCATTCTCTTGCGGACGAGATTTTTATTTTTAAATAAAAAGTAGGTGTAAAAAGTTCGATTCAAAATTTGGCGCCGTTGCCGGGGAAAGCTAAAGGTCGCGATTTTTGGTGTTTGCTCTTAATGACTTTTGTTCATGTTCTTATTTATTTGTTTGTGTTAGTGTTTATTTGTGATTTTTATTTTTGTTTGTTTTTGTTCTTTCCGGTATGTTTGATCTCGTTTGTTTAGTGTTGTGCTTTGTGGCCACATTTTTGAAAATTCGAGGTTAATTCGACTGAAGATGGCAAACTATCGATCTAGTTCGCCATATGACGACCCTTACGCTCCAACTTTTGATTGTCAAGTTCCTCCATCGTATTATGACCCGTATGCTCCGAGCGGTCGAGAATGGGCCCATGCTTTTGACTATTCCGGCCCATGTCCTTCATATTGCTATAATCCAAGCATAGATTCTTATGCACCGTATTGTGGCTATTATGAATCGGGTTTTGAGTATTCTTATGAATAATTCGTCCCACCTTATTCTTACCAGAGCGTTGCCTCGTATGCTCCACCGTTACAAAATTTTTATTCTTCGAGCTACGACATTTACAATCCACCCACCTCTAATGCATATACTTCGAGCGTCGATCCTTACGCTACAGTTTCTCAAGATATTTCTGTGTCCCTTTTCTTGGAATTAGAATCTTATGTAACCAGGATTTCGGGTTGGGTTCAACGAATGAATGAACGCATGGATCGCTTTGAGATTCAATTAGAGCAACTTATCAAACAAGCGTACGGGCTTGACCAACCTTGTCATGAGGAGATGCCCATCGTTGATGTGGAAGATTCCATCTTGGTTGAGGACAGTTCAAGCTCTGATGATCTTTTGAAAGATGTGTGCAAGGAGGTGGAGTTGACGGGTGAGAAGAAAGAGTCGGAGGAAGGCATTACCGCTTCTGTGCGGTTTGATGATGAAGTTGTGCCAGTTTTGGAGGAGAGTGAGATTATTGAGTCACATTTTGAACCACCCGAAGCCTTGTTGATACTTAATTTTGAGGTGGTGGACGAGATAATCAAGAAAGTGCCCGATCACCCCATGTTACAATTGCCCTTTAATATCTTCGTGGTGATCGATTACTCGCGGTTCCGACCTCCAAAGCTAGTTGGAGTTTTCACCTCATTCATCTTGGAACTTACTTTTCGTGCCTGCCTTGGTGATTATCATCACCAATTCATGCTCTTGGAGAATACCAAGGCATGGCACGATCGTCATTTATTTTTAGACCCGGGATGACATCAAACGTGGAAGCCGTCAAGCTAGAGACGTTAAACGAGCGCTTCTTGGGAGGCAAGCCAAGCCTTTTAACTTTGTTGTTTTTGTGTGTTTTGGCTTCTTTTCATTTCAGGTTCCCCTCGACTTTGAAGCCTATTTGACGCTTCTGGACGCTTGACTCATCACCACAAGCGCGATT
>BMAC01000127.1:845420-857828 GCA_014905375.1 Phtheirospermum japonicum | reverse complement strand
AAAAAAAAGTACAAGAAGAGAAATCCTTGTACAAGTTAAGTTCTTATTTTCATTTTTATCTCCTAGATTGTATTGTTAAAGAGGTGTATAGATGACTGGGCTAGTTGGGTGACGACTTTGCGGTTTGAGCAGGGATAGACTTTGGCTGAGGCATGGATGGGTGACGTACATGGAGGTCAACTCATTACTTTTAGGTGTTCAAAAGTTAGTCTAAATCTCTTATCTCAACGTTATCGTGTCGTCCTTTTAGTTGAGTTTTCAGTCGATTTAATGCATTAACTTCTTAAATCATTTGAATGCATTAGTGATTAGGTCATCGGGTAGTTAGCTTTTTCTTGTCTATGTCTAGATTCGATTTTGTTTGAGGACAAGCAAAAAGATAAGTGTGGGGGAGTTGATTTGTACATTTTTGTATGTGATTTTCGTGTGTTTTTGCATTGTGTTTTGTTTGTATTTACGTGTTTAAGGTTAATCTATTTCTCATTTTTCTTCCTTTTGATGTTTTTCATTTCGTATCGTGTTTAATGTTTTTCTATTTTATTTTATAAGTAATAATCTAATTTTGCTTTATTTTGGTATTTCAGCTCAAAATGAAGAAGACGAGACGAGCGATGTGCTGAAGCCCTGCACGCGCCACAATGCAGCGCCCGCATGGACGTCGAGAGCCACCAGCGTCGACCGACGCTAGGTCGACGCTAACTCTCTGAAGAGTCGACCTTGGCTCCGTCAGTCGATGCATAAGTTGACACAACTTGCAGTCACGTGGATCGAGCTCGCGTCGATCGACGCAATGCCTGGTCGACGCGAGAACCCTGACACGTGTTGACATCGACGCTCGGACCGCATCAATCGACGCTCCGGCAGTTTGAGCGGTTATTTTTGGAGAAATCTATATAAACTCATTGATCTCTTCAGAAAAGGTGCTAGAACTTGGGGGAAGGTTCGGAAATTACATAGATCCCTCAGTTCTTGCCCCCTTTCAATTACACGCATGATTCGGGTTGAAGAGTTGAAGATCGCAAGTTCAAGTCTTCGTTTCCTCGTTTGTTATTCGTCTCCGTTTTACTTTTAAGTTCTTAAATGTAGTTTCTTAGATTTTAGATGTTAAATAGATTAGTTAGTAGTTTGTAGTTTAATTTCTAGTTTGAACATCGTTACTTTCTTGCTTTTAATTCGTATTTCATTTTCGCTTCCGTATTATCGTTCTCGTTAATATTATGATACTTTTGTGTTGCTTAGTAGTTTAGTTACGATTTATTGAATATGTTAATGCTTTTCGGCTAGAATTTATCGGTCTAGTGCCTAGGGCTATTTAGAACCATCTCTCGGGATGATTCGACGCTTGATCGACAAGTCGGGATTGACAACCCTGACTCGTAGGTAAGGTGCTCGATAAAATTCCCGAGTTATCATGGAGATGATTCTAGCGCACTAGAACCCTCGCTTTCTTAATTGTTTCAAGGCTTTTGATTTTATTTCTCGCATTTTAATTCATCGCATTAGATGTTAGAAATTCTCAAACCAAAATTGATCGCGTGTTTACTTTAGTCATTTTCTTCGTTTTCTTGTTCGTAAAACCAAACACCAGAATAACTTCCGATTAGTCTTCCTTTTGATTCGACTCGAGTCCAACTTACCACCTACAGCTGCTCCTTTCTCTTGCGGACGAGCTTTTTATTTTTAAGTAAAAAGTAGGTGTAAAAAGTTCGATTCAAGTACTTCTTTAGATGATAGAAGTTCCAGCTTCTTCGCACGGTCTTCTCTGGATCATCCTCCAACACATGAGCCCATCCCTTCAATACCTTAGTCACTTTGAACGGTCAATCCAGTTAGGATCCATCTTTCCAATAGAGGATATTGCATTAACTCGTCTCCAAACTAGCTCACCGACCTGAAATTGCCTCTTCTTTACCTTTTGATTATATGCTGCCTGAATTTTCTAGTTGTACCTCTCCAACTTCGCAGCCGCCTTGTCCCTTATTTCATCAATTACCTCCAAAAATCCTCTCACCAACCTCTCATTCTCCTTAGGGTTAAAAGTGCTATGCGACACGACCTTACTATTATCTCCACCGTAATGACAGCTTCATGCCATAGACTAAGATAAAGGGTGATTCTCTCATTGTAGTTTGCAAGTTCATCTGATAAGCCCATAGAATCGATGATAATTCCTCGAGCCATAACCCACCTGTCTTTTCTAAACCTAGCTCAATCCCCTGCACTATGATTCTGTTAGTGACCTTGACCTGTCCATTAGCTTGGGGATGTTCAAGTGAGGCAAATCTCTACTTCATTCTAATTTTCTTGCACCACTCCTTCTTCCTTTACCCATTGAATTACATGCCAATTTCCATGAACAAAACTCTTGGCACTCCATAACTATAAAATATATTATCAAAACTAATGTCCATCATCCTATGATCGGCTATGTTGGCATCCTCAGCCTCTACCCATTTCTTAAAATAAAACATTGTGACCACCAGATAATGCTTCTTACATAGTGTTCTTGACAACGATCCAATGATATCAATCCCCCATTGTACAAACAAGCATGGTGAGATCATTACTATTATAACTTTGGTTGGTACATGAATTATCGGCGCATGCATCTGACGTTTTTTACAGGTCATCGCCAACTCGCCCGCCATCCCCTTCATTCCTGGCCATAAGAAACCATCTCGCAAAGCCATTCCCACCAATGCTTGACTCTTTATATAATTCCCGTAATAGCTCTCATGTATTTCTCGTAGAACCCTTAACCCTCGATAGAAACTTTAGGTAGGGCCCAAAGTGCTACCTTTTGTACAAATGTCCATCTATCAAGCTAAAATGAGCTGTTGTTCTGGCCTCCTTAGTTATAGTTGTGCGTTTCTTTCTAAGGCTTTGCTAAGAACCTCTTGTATTGGTGTTCGCCAATCCTTTACCTCGCCTATCCCCATTACCTTGTCTCCTTGATACAAGCTACTGTCGGTAACTATATCAGAGTAACCATTCTTGTGCTGCAGTCCCCCAAAAGCTCGTGCTAACTTGATGAGCTGCATACATTCTTCCCTTGCCTCGAAAGACCCGTTATATTGACAAGCGACCAGTTGAGAATCTGTATACCCCTTTAGTCGACTTACCTTTAGGTCGCTTGCCATCTTTATTACCTGCAGCAACCCTTCATACTCGGCATCATTATTAAAGGTTTTAAGTTCTCTCCTTTAGGGATGGTTAGAAAAATTCCCAACCCTGCTCCACTTACCATAGTTGATCCATCCACATGCAACAACCATGCCCTCTGCTCGACCTCATCATATTTAAGGCTAGCCATTTCCTGCAAGAAATCATCTAGTACTTCTGCTTTATCGCTGTCCTCGGATCATATACCACCCCACAGTCACTAAGCTCCACCACCCACTTCACTAGTCTTCTAGATACATTAGGCTTGCCTAACACCTATATCAGAGCAAAGATAGCTCTTACCTTAACTTAATGACCTGGAAAGTAAGGCCGCAACTTCATTCCTGTGTAGATCAGTGCAAACCCACCCTTCTTTAAATCTGAATAATTATGCTCGACTCGTCGCAGAATTCTACTTATGTAATAAATAGGTTTCTGACTCCTGGCCTCCTCTCGAATCAACACTAAGATCACAATAACCTCTCCTACCGATATCCATAAAATTAGATCTTCGCCTGACATAGGTTTCATCAATAGTGGGATCTCGGCCAGGTATTCCTTCAGCTTCTCAAAAGCCTTTATTGCTTCCTTTGTTTATTCAAATTTTGATCCCTTCCTCGGAGTTTTGAAAAAAGGGAAACCCTTCTCTGACCTAAAAATGAATCGACTGAGACCTGCTATGCGACCTATTAGTACCTGCACATCCCTCATGGTTCGGTGGTGTGGCATCTCCATGACGAACCACACCTTCTTTGGATTTACTTCAATACCTCTCTGTCATAATTTATCCCAAGAACTTTCTCGATCTAACCTAGAGAAGCACTTTTTCGGGTTCAACTCCATCCCATATTACTTCATGATTGTAAAATCTTTATTTGGACACCCCCCCCCCCCCCCCCCCCATGAGGCTCTGCCTTCTTACTCTTAACAAGCATTTCATCTACGTAAACTCCCATAACTGACCCTAATAGATATTTGAACATTTTATCTACCAACCTTTGGTAGAAACATAATAATATGTACCAATAGAGGTGACAAATCTCACCTTAGGTTGATCTTCTTTAGCCAATGGGATTTAATGGTATTCGGGGATGCATCCATCATACTCGGCAACTAGTACCCTAAAGTAGAGTCCACCAATTGATCAATGCACGATAATGAGTAATAATCCTAGGACATGCTATATATGACATGCTTTCAACAGCATCTACACCTCCTCCTCTATCACCTTGTCTAGCTCTGCTTCGAAATGCCTTATTTTCTATCTTATTGATTTACGTAGATTTGTCCTTATTTTATTAGCTTTTTAGTTCGTTTTTCTATTTGTTTTTGGTATAAGTTGGATGATTTAAGTGTAATTCCGTACTTTTATAGTTCCAGCTTATTTTACCGTATTTTAATCGTAATTGATGCAAATAGGTGATATTTCGTTGTTTTTCACCTTACAGCTAAGTAACCGGAAGAGTTCAGCACGTAATTAGATGAGGTTGATGTTCAAGAAATGGAGAACGAGTTTTCCGGTGAACGAGTAGCAAAAAGATCGATAAATTGAGAAAGACGCTCTGTAGCATCGATCGACGCTCCATCGACGCGAGTCATGATCCGCGACGATCGACGCGGAGTCGACGCACTGCCGACGCAACATTCTGAAGCGTCAATTGAAGAGGCGTCGGTCGACGCAAGGTCCATGCAACTTTCTGAAGCGTCGATCCAAAGACGCGTCAGTCGACGCATCCGCCCAGCCGACCCGCACACCCAGTCCGCGTCGACGCCGAGACCCAGCACGCGTCGGTCGACGCAACGTCGACGCGACGGCCCAGTTTTGCGATTTTAGGGTTTCGTGCGCGCCAAGACTTGTTATATCTATAAATACCCTCCATATTTCGGTTTTACACGAAGACATACGACCTACTAGGGTATTTTAGCTTATAATAAACATAATTCCGCATCTCATAACGAGATTTAAAGACGGAGATCAAGGATCGAAGAACAACGCGTCCAAAACATCGAATTCGCGTTCAGGATTCAATCTTCGCCCAAGATCGACGTGCAACTCCGGAATAGCTGGAGCTTTTCATTGCTTTTATTAGTTATAATAAGCACTCTAAACTCTTAGCTAATTTCGTAGTTAATTGCTTAGTTAATCTCTTAGTTAATTTTAGTTTTAATAATTAGTTTAATCGTTTCATGCTTGGATATTGGATATTGGATATTGGATTAATTTAGTTTATTTATGCGATTGATTTATGCTTAGTTGTTCGTTCTTAGATTCATATGATACATTTCTTAGTGCTAATTTCTTATGTTCATGCTCTTAGATTCGTTAATTAGGTTTAATTCATGGTTGCGTTTTATTGATAATTTAATTATCTCGTAGTTGATAATATAGTTTAGAATAATTAGTTTAATTATCCTTAGTTTAATTATTGCTTTAGCTATAATGATCAATTCAAAATCTTTTAAAACCCCAAATGTACATGTATTTTATTTTAGTTCGTAAATTGAGGAAAACATCCGAAAGACCGAATAGTTGTTTCCTCGAGAGATACGACTCGAGTCAAACTCATCATTCTACAAGTTCCTCGTACTCTTGCGAGCAAACTTAAGTGTTTTAATTTAAATATCTATAATTGGGGTGCACAAAAGTTTGGTTCAAAATTTTGGCGTCGTTGCTGGGGAAGCAACGGGTAGGAATATAGGATGTTTTTCGTTTTAAATTACTAGTTTCTTTTTATTTTTATTTATTTATTTTATTTCGCGCTTGGTCTTTGCCATTTGGTACGTTGATGTATTGTTGAGTTTATGCAAGGAAGGCGATCACTTCAACGCGACCTTGCACCTTTCATTGACAACATCCACCGTTCAAATCCACCAAGACCAAAACCCATTTTTATTCCCGAGAACGATTCGTCAACAGCAACTGATTTTATTTGCGACCAAGTTCCCAACACAATGTTAGGAGCACATTCGATTCGAAACGGCGATTCACCACCAAGATCACCTCCACGCCCAATTCGAAATGGGTATGGGAGTGAGCCAATCGTGTTGCAAGGAAAACCACTACCGCGAGCTTATTGGGCTAATTATCAGCAAAACATGGAGAATGCAAGATAAGATGCAGGGAGAAACGAAGGAGTCAACCAGCAGCACAACGTGATCAATCACCAACCCAACATGGCGAATATGAGGCTAAACGAAGAGATGAACAAAAACGCTATTCGCCAACACAACATCGAGAACGTGGCAATTAGGAACGAAGATTTTCTGTAGCATAATGCTTATGCTAATAATCAAAGGCACGTGAACGATTGGTTGGAAAATCAAGATCATGGTTACGAGCAAAACAATTTCGGAAGAAGATTCGAGCGTGAGAACCATTACGCATATGACGACCACTACGAGAGAGCTAATTACCAATTTAGGGAACCAAGGGGAGATCGAGCACCTAGACAGCGCGATTTGGCGCGACCAAAGGTTGTACCTTTTAGGTCAGCAATTGTGCTCGGACCAACCGCAAGGGAAGTGGAGATCAAACCGCACCAACTTAACTTACTCCCGACTTTTCACGGAGGTGCTCATGAAGACCCCTTGGAATTTTTGAACTATTTTGTTGATGAGGTTGGAAGATTTTTGGTTCATGGCCTTAACCAAGAGGAGGTACAAATGATTTGTTCCCTGTACAGCATGAAGGATAGGGCGAAGTCATGGCTACTATCCCTAGAGCCTGGTTCGTTGACTGATTGGGATATGATCAGCGAGAAGTTTTTAAATCAATACTATTCGGCCCAAACTACGGGGCATCTTCAGAGGCAAATTACCACCTTTGAACAGTTGGATGGAGAGCTATTTCATGAAACGTGGGAGCGTTATAAGACGCTTTTGCAAGCTTGCCCCCACCACAACTATTCTCCGGAGATGACCAACCAGTTTTTCTTCGATGGATTATTGGACAACGGGAACGAGAAGTAGAGATAGCGGCAGGAGGAGATTTCGGAGATTTGACAGCCACCGAGGCGAGATGGGTGTTGGAGAAACAAAGCGAAAAATCTAGACAAACCAACTCTCGGCCTCGTAAAGTGAAAGTCAATGAGATTTCCATTCCCGATCCTGATTTAGATGACGACAAGTTAGTCAAGGCAAAATGTGAGGAGATATTTGATGAGAAATTAGCTGCTTGGAAGGCCGAGCGAGCGAGCAAGGCCGCTGCTCAGAAGATGGCCGCATCTCAGCATTTAGCAGACGAGTGTCCAAACAATATAGTGCAGCAAGAAGACGTTAACGCAATTTAAAATTATTCAAACCAAAAGAAGTACACTCCGTAACGTGATAATCCTCTTTTCAAGTGGGGCCCAGGGAACCCAAATCATATGCCACCTGATCCGCAATATCCTCCACCACAATATGCTCAAGCACCACTGCCACCTTCACAAAATAATACACAAGGACAGGTGCCTGCGACATTTCAGTCAATGGATCAGCTATTGGTTTGGCAGCAGAATCAAGTGGCCGAGACTCTTAAAAATCGAGATGGACTCGGTGAGGTTAAAAACGAAATCAATGACATGAAGAGGGCTATATCTGAGAATACAGCTGGGCAGAGGAAACTTGAAGTAGCAATAGGCCAATTATCAACTCACTTAGCCAAACTCTCAGGCGGAAAAGGTAAACTTCCAAGCCAAGCAGAACAGGCATCGGCAGTTCATGTCCTTCGCAGTGGAAAGAAGATTGATAACAGCATAGTGGACCAAGAAGATGAAGTCGAGGATAAAACACCAAATCTTGGCAATGGAGATGATTCTAAACCAGTAGATCAGTTGCATAAATCATCTAATCGATATGTTCCTAGATCCATGCAAGGGGCGACTCCAAATAACTCACGTGGCAATGACGACATTCTTAAACAATCACCACCGAAGCAATTGGCGACACCAATTAAAGATGTTGTTCCTTTTCCGAGCCGGTTGCGTCCTGCAAAAGAGAACAAGAGGTTCATGGAGCTATACAACCTCTTGAAGAATGTCAATATCAACCTACCACTTTTGGAGGTAATCAAAACAATGCCCGCTTATGTTAAATTTTTCAAAGAACTCGCTTCAAAAGAGAGACGCTTACTGATGGATCAATACGTAACATTGTCGAAGGAAGTTAGCGCGATTTTTAAGAAGCCATTGTCACCCAAGGAACGCGATCCTGGAAGTTTCTGTATCACCATTTCATTGACTAATGGATAAAAAGCAGTAGGAATGTTAGATCTCGGAGCAGGAATTAATCTTATACCATATTCACTTTATCAAGCATTTGATCTTGGACCACTAAAGCCGACAACCATGCGCCTACAATTGGCCGATCGCTCAACCTGACGACCCTTAGGAATAGTTGAGGATGTTTTAGTACAAGTTGGAGAGCTCGTAATCCAGTTCATTTTGTGGTTCTGGATGTTGGTGAAGTGCCAACCACAAGCTTGGAGCATACCATTTTACTGGGGCACCCGTTTATGTCTACTTCCCATACGCTAATCGATGTTCACAAAGGGAGGATGACCATGACTGTTTTGGGCGAGAAAGTGACGTTTTCTCTTAAGGATATTCAAAATACTCCTTCCCCTGCCATGATAGATGACTGTTCGTTTGTTGATCCCGTTACATCATGCATTCACGAGCTTATGTGAGTCATGGTTGTAAACTAATTAGACAACGGGGATGATGCCGAATTTTGGGGGGAGGAGGAGGATACTCAAAAGGATGACTTCGATGAGGAGGTTGATGAGTTAGATGACGAGAAGTGTTTGAGTGGAGAAAATTTGATCGAGTTATTAGGTATCGACATGAGCGATATTATTGAAGAATTTTGGGATGAATTAGATATGGAGTTGAAGCCACCGGTGAATCATTCTATGTGCAATTTCTTCGACCCTAACGAAAATTTCGTAGATGTGAAGAACAAGGGCGAGACATATGTCAATGATTGGAAGAAGAAATCGAGAGAAGTTCGCACCAAAGAATTCAAAAACATGTAGTATGAGGTTGGGGAATTGGTGCTGTATAATCATAAAAGTAAATATGACCCAGCTGATTTTGGAGCTGCATGGAGCGGACCATTTCCGATATAAGAATTGAACGAGTATGGAGTAGCCACGTTGTATGATGAGGTCCAAAATTCATCCTTTCAAGTTCACAAGCATATGTTGAAACCTTGTTATGACAAATGAAAGAAGACTTGCGTTAACAAGTCGGTGGAGTTTGGAGATCCACCATACGTTTGGAACTAAATGGACTAAAAATAGCGCCGAGCAAGCGACGTTAAAATTCTCGCTTCTCGGGAGGCAACCCGAGCTTTTTGTATCCTTTTGTACCTTATTTTCATTTTATTTAATTTTTATTTTTGATTTTATTTGTTTAGAACATATGGAAGGACTCGAACGAGGAGAATTGATCAAACGAGTGAATAAAAATCGACCCAGAATTCCGCCCGCGTCGACGCCGAGGCTGCTCGCGTCAATCGACGCGACGTCGACGCAACTGCCGAGAAACAGCCTCTGTCGCGTTGATTGGGCTCACGTCTGTCGATGCAGCGTCGATGCAACCCTGTACCCGGCCCAGAACGCATTTAAAACTGGATTTTGCCCGCCAAACCCGACCCATGCATCTTGACCCGCGGGAATGACCCAAAAATCTGTTTTAAAACAGCCCTCCCCTTCCCTTTTCTCACTTTTCCCTCTTTCTCAACCTACAACCCAGAATTTCTCCCTTCCTTCTTCACCTTCTCCTTATTCCTCAAAAATTTTCTTTCTTTCAAGAATTCCAGAAATTCATACACTTCACCCACAAAACTCAACCACATACCCAGAAAATCCATCCATTATCTTGCATACAAGTCAATTCTCCAACACGGGCTACGTAGGTCTTGGAGCAATTTTCCGGAAACGGGCAAAATTCGGGCTACTATCTTTGAGGTACTTCGCTTGAAACTCTCTTGGGACGTATATAATTGTTGTTTGGTTGAGTTGGGATGGCTTTGGTGCAAGAATTATTCAAGTATATTATTGGTTGAACACGCACGCCAAGTGTTCGACAAAATTCCCCAAAGAAGCAAAGAGGCTTATTTTCAAGGTTTATCATTCCCGTTCCACTTTCTATTGTTTGATTATGTCTCGAGCGGGTAAACGCAAGGATATCTCGGGGAAATACGGCGCACCGTTCCCAATTTACGAAAAAAAGGAAGGGGATGTTTTTAAAAGTATTATAAAATGGGGGTTCGCCACTCATCGGATTTTGAACGTTAATGGACTTGAGGAAGAGGACTCGAATGGCTCGAAACACCACACCGACCTTTCCCGCTATGTCGATGGCCTCGGTTGTGGGTATTTCTCCCAAATGCACCTTCCCGGATTTAGCGAGCTTATGCTCGAATTTTTCTCCACTTTAGAAATCCGGAACGACGAGACGTTCACGTGTCGGCTAGGTGGGAATGATGTTTATGTCGACGAGGAGATTTTTGGCAACATATTTGGTTTCCCGACCGAAGTGGACCACCCGGTAGGAGTTCAAGGCTTCGACTTAGCCTCTTTTTGGGGGATGATCACCGGGGAAATACGGGCGATTGCAAGCGATTTCCTTGTTCGAAAATTCAAGACGATGCCCTATATGTCGCCTACAAAATCCTCAGCCACATTATTTTATGAAAGAACGAGGCCACCTATGCGACCAAGTCCGAGATCTACGTTCTACAGTGTCTTCTTGATAGTCGTCAAGTCCGGTTATACCCGTTGATCTTGCAAGGATTCTATAATGTTACTAAGGGTACGCCGGGAATCAAGATGCCACTTCTCTCCTTCGCGCCGTATATTACCGGCCTCGCCCATCACTTCGGGTTCGATCCGTCCGAAAGCGGTTTTCATCCACTCAGGACTACTTCACTATCTCTTACGCGTGCCCCTGCACCCTGAGTGAGGTCTTCGACTCAAGGAGGATCTTCATCTCGACCAGACGACGACGATGGCGACACAGATATGGACCAAGCCCGCCGTTCTACTTCGGGCCGAAATCCCGATTGGGGCCAATTTTTCGAAGAAACCGAGCATTCCAATTGAAGATGTTTGATAATCTCCAAATCATCGACGAGAAGATTGATACGAACCACGAGCAAAACCGTCGAAGCTTAAGGAAGATGCGAGCTCGCATTTCAAAGCTCGAGGAACGATTTGAGGCAGCATACCCCACACCTAGCATGGACGTCGACGAGAACCCTGAGGATGATGATTCCCGCGAGTTCTAATCTTGTATCTTTACTTTTATTATTATGCTCTACTTATTTAAAAAAAATGGAAAAATATAAAAAATCCAAAAATATTGTTATTTTGTTTGTTTTTGCTTGTTTTTTTTTTTCTTAGGACAATTCATTTCGCGCACATGGAAGCAAGGCCAAATTGCACAATTCGACGAGTAGCTGCTCGACTACTATTATTTCAGGGATGTTTTCTTTTTTCCTTCCTCTTTTTGATTTTTGATGTATTTGTGGCAATCTGGAGATTGCCGGGATTTTTAGAGAGGGGGGTGGTCGAGTGTGATTTGTATTGATTAATTGTGTAATTTTATTTAATACTTGGAGTGTAATAATTATATGCTTAAGTGCGATTAATTGCTATTCCTGCGCGATAATTGTGTTTGTATGGATTGCCTGTTGAAGTTGACTATGTATGATTATTTGTTTTCGTCTTTGAGCGTGCATAAGTGCATAAATTTTTAAAAATTATTATTTATATATTGTAAAATGGTACTTATACACAACTGATTTCACAAAACCTTAAAAGCAGCGTCAATTCAAAACTTTTTCATGCAAAAAGCCAGTGAGTAGCCTGAGTGATTATCATCTCTGTATGTGCTTGAATAAGTTTCAGTCTTGATATCTCTTTGAAACCGCTGTGTGTAGTCGATTTTTAAAATGAAGTTAAGACACATATAAACCCTATTCCGGCCATATCCATATATTTTTAGCCACTATAAATTTCGAATGAGCCAATCATAGCCAAATAATCCATGCCTATAGCCATGAGTGATTTTATTTTTGAGTCGACCCCTACTTACCCATTAAAAGCGTGGGGTAGAAGTTCGCTATTTTCTTGGTTATTAGTGTTTTGGAGATGTTGTTAAGAATTTATGATTTTTAGGACCACCATTCAAAAAAAAAAAAGGAATAATACCCCATAAAAAATAAAAAAATAATAATAAAAAGGGAAATAAAAAAATA